>PVHY01008146.1:0-63310 GCA_004024945.1 Uropsilus gracilis
TAACTACAAAATAAAATACAACTTAAAAGTTTTAAAATCTTAGAAAATAAATTCAACAACAGAGTTCTTTAATTGTTTTTGCATAGTAAAAATATACAAATAACCAAATTACAATAAAAAATAAACACATATCACATTAATTTTATATGTTTAATTAATTTGATCATTGTAATAAAAGCTTGGTTTGACTTTAAAAAAATCTTAATTTGAAATTTCCAAGTAAGGTGCTAAAAAATCCACAATTTAAAACACTTTAAAAGCTTTTTTTTTCTTTGACTTGGGAGAGTCAGGACAACCAGTAGCAGTGGATATATACAGTTAACAGAGATAATTAGTCTGTGAAAGCTAAGATAAACAAAACTAAAAGATTAACAATGTGGTTAATATCACATTGCAAGGTTTGGAGACTTTTACCTGATTTAGAAGAAAGACCTTTTTTGAAAAAAGGAAGTCTCACAACTGAACTATTAACATTCCTCATTATGCGACTAAGTTAGAGATTTATTAACATTAGTCTAACAACCATTAAAAAAGTTGTAAATTTTAAAAAAGAAAAATGCTTTCTTTCAGTTAAGCTATAATGTGCCACCAATCAACACATATTAACTTCACATGATACATTAAAGTCAAGTGTCTTTCTTAAAATCAATGAAATTGTGATTACAATTTAAAAACTTAACTTGAACAAAAATTTTGTTAAAAGATTAATAAAGTTAAAACATTGAAAGCAGGTTCCTAAAAATACTGTTATTTCTAAATACATAAGAAATCAATTATATAAAGTATCACATCTGAGCCTTCAGTTGTTAACTTTTCATGACTTATTCAAATGTAAGATGGCTGACACAGAAAATTTTGGTAAAGATTTACAGTATGTGTTCCTTAAACACCTTCTCTATTTCAAATGTAAGGATACATAGACAAAAGACTTAAGAGGAAATGTGTAAAAATGGTTTCAACTCTGAACAAATTTAAGTTGAAATCCATCTACCCTAGTATAGTTAATTCTGATTATTGAGATAAGATTAAGGTTATGCTATCTGGATGAAATTTACATAGAATCCAGAAAAAAAAACAGTTAATTTACCCACGAAGACACAGACTGTGACAGTCCCAATACTTTTCAAAGAAAAAAAAATAATCATTAAAGGTATAAGTTTTAAAAGATCATAGGACATTATAGGATTATAGTACAAAAGATGTCCCAAAATAATAAATAAAAGGATCTTTTGACAGGATTAGAATCAGTAAAAAATACCTGTAATTTATAAATTATGAGGAAAAGTGTATGCATAATTTAATGTTATATCAAGTGTAAAAAAGATGTTTATGGGGCTGAGACAGTTTAACCCAGCTCAACTTTATACTAATTAGTTAATAGTTAAATGTATGTAAATGTGTGCCAGACAGGACTCAGCAAAAAAGGGTCCTGTCACTTAGGTTTGCTAATATCTAATAAAGACAGCCAGGTATCATGCATCCTGTATCACATATACTAATTAAATAAAAAAGGCTGTTTGAACAAAAAGAGGGGAAATAGAACTTCATAGAAAATGTTGCTATCATCTTGTATTTACCTGTCCTATTGAAAGTTTGAAAAAGAATAAAGAGCATAATTTAAGTTACAGTCAAGTATAATAATAGTAATAAAAATGATGATGATGATGATAATAAAAAGGAGCAAACCAGCTCCTATGGTAATATAGAAGGACCCCTTGACCAAACAATGGTCTGGACTAACTCAAGTTATAAGGCAGAAGAAAGGTCCTGTTTGTATTGTTACAGATATTGGAGAACAATGAATCCCCCTCCGATGGATGGGTCAAGCCCTGCTGACATCCAGGAGCAGAGAAAATGGCTAAAGATCAATCAAGGGAGGAGAAGAGCATGGAAGCCACAAATAATCCTGTGACATGGGAGATGGTAAAGGTGCTTGTGGATCAGGCCCAGGCTATGGGGAGAAATCAGGAAATGAAGGATCCTCAGGCATATACTAACATTTCTCAACTTCTGGGACTGCCAGGCGTTCCCAGTCACCTTGACTGGGATGTAAACATGTCTCAGTCCCATGATTGGGACGTAATAGGCAATTACCTTTAAATACCACATTCAACATTACTAAAGGAGATTTACCTACATGCTTTATTCATCCCAACTTATATAAATCTTACAAGAATAAATTTGGGAAATGCATCCCATTGGTAGAAACCCTCTGGATGGGAATTGGGGAAGAAATTTGGTCAAGAGCCTGGCTGATGAAGAGTTTAGGACCTGCAAGTAGCTCAGGCCCGATTGCTGGGCCAGATACTTGCAGCTTTCCCCCCAGTTGCAAGGCTGGAAAGCAACCGTGGCCATGGCAAAGGTTAAGAGGAACTCTTATACCCTCTTCAAAAGACCATGGACTAACATCAGTGTGCTGGTACTAACCTGTATACAGCCACCCTATGTGTGGTGGGTTTGTAATGCTTCCTTTGACAGTTTTAGTGTCCGTGGGACAGGGTACATATCCTCATGTCTCAATGCTTCTGTGACTGGTTACTCTCACCTTTTCTTGCT
Organism: Uropsilus gracilis; assembly: GCA_004024945.1. Lineage (NCBI taxonomy): Eukaryota > Metazoa > Chordata > Mammalia > Eulipotyphla > Talpidae > Uropsilus > Uropsilus gracilis. The sequence goes on from PVHY01008146.1 coordinate 2,557, forward strand.
TTGTCCCCCTGAATTAGCTTTAATTCAGGTTCGTCTTAGTGAACCATGGACGGACATTGACCTGAGACTGATCGTGGACATTGTAGCCCGCTGGCTAGAGCGTCACAAGCAATTCTTCTTTACAGCCATAGTGTGCTCATGGCCCAAGCTGCAGTCACTGTTACAGCCATCTCATACCACTCTGAAGTTTTAACAGCTGAACGTGTTAACAGCATGAAGCATAACGTTTCAACAATGATCCATGAACTGGCCAAAGGAGAATGTTATCTGCAGAGTGAACTGGATGCATTAGAATTAGGAAGAATTAGACTCTGTGTACATGGATCTCACCACTGTTAAACATTTGTTTTTCGTACGCTGTCACTATAATTTTACTATGTTTGTGTTACTTCTCGTACAGATCAGAATCTCAATTATTCAAGGCATCATATTGCCTTTGCTCAAAACTGCCAGCTATTTGCTAGACAAATGCAAGAAGTTGTATCTAATTTGAATAGCTCTGAAGCTATGTCCCCCTCCCTAAATCCACTTGACTTATCCTGGCTTAACCCTTTGAATTGGGGAGCACACTTAGCATACAAACTGTTACTTGTTGCTGTAATCGTAATAATAATTATCCTAATGCTAAAGCTGCTTTGTATCTATCCTAGTAGATCTGTAAAAATTTCCTGGTTTATGTTGAATAAAAAGGAAGGACATGCTGTGTGCCATTTGCATACCAGAAGAGTCATTCCAGACGAGATAAAGGAAAACCTCTCTCATTAATGGTCCCTAAGAAAACTTAAGGACTGACTACTGAAATGACCTTCTGAGAGCACTGGTGCCTCTGGCTTTCCTTATCAAAGTTAGTGACTACCCAGCCTACTCTACCCCTTCCTCAATTACTCTTTGCTTTAGAATGTTAATTATCTCTCAGGTTTGTTTGTCTTATTTGGAATTCAACAGGCCATCAACCTGTGTCCCTATAAATACCCCTTTCTTTTGTTAATAAAGTTGTCTTATGGCCCATACTTCCATTTGACCCCCGGCTGTGGCTGGGCCATCTCTCCTCATTGGCTCATTTCTCTCACTTTGTGTCTCTGGTGGTCAACAGAACTCCACAGAGACTTCTGGACAAGGGAGCATTACTCAGTGTTCTGTGTCCCCCAGAGGAGGACACCCAGCCCTGTCTCACTGCACACTCAGAGCCTGGGGCTTTGATTATTTACCCTCATCTCAGGAAACTCCCTGAGGCAATGAAATGCAGGAGAGCTCTATTCAGAATGACTATCTGAGAGCCCAAGCAAGAAAAGTGTGGTTGTGTATATAAGGTTTTAATCACTATAGGGAGTCCCTTTTGGATTCTCTTAATGCTCTTTGTCTGACCGCTATGATTCCCTACATGCCATGATTGGCAGGGGCCACAGGGAAGACTTACCTAGTTCTATATCAGGACAAGAAATATACCTGGTACCAATGATGCAAACCTCCAGCATGAATGTTTGGGGTGGAGGATCTGAGGAGGAGAAAGCTCTGTTGTGCTGATGGGGTGGTGATATAAGGGATGACTGCTGAATTCTTTCTGAGAGGGACCATAAAACACCCACAACCCCTTCATCAGAACCCCAACATCAAGATCTTCACTTCCATCATGTATTGGAAACTCCTTGATGGAAAGGTATACTGGAACAAAATGTAGCCAAAGAGGTGAACCAAATTGATATAAGCTCCTACATTATTAAAAGAATAAGACCCTCTGCTTTAAAATTAATAGAAAGCTGGTGAAAATGTGTCTCCTCCAAATATCTGAAGAATATTGGTATAGAATATGCAGGTGTAACAGCATGGTATTGGATCAAAAACAGACACTGATCAATGGAACGGAATTGGAAGTCCATAAATAAAGCCACACAAATAAAGCCTTTGTCAACTAATGTTTGACAAAGGGACAAAAAAAACCCTTTCATTGGAACAAGGAAATTTTTTTCAATAAATGATGCTGGGAAAACTGGACTGCTACATGCGAAACATGACTACCAGATTCTCCTTCACACTGTACATGAAAACCAGTTTGAAATGGAAAAAAGACCTGGATATAAGACCTAAAACTGTAACATATATAGAAGAAAACAGACAAAGTACTAAAGTACTCCAAGACCTGCACTGTAGAAACATCTTTTGGGACACATCTACAGGAACAAAGAAAATGTAGCAAAACAGCTGGGACTACATCAAAACCAAAAGCTTCTGCACAAAAAAGCAGACATTAACCAAAACAGAGAGACACACAACCAAATAGGAAGAAGTTTTGGCACTCCATTCAACTGATAAGGGTCTGATTTTAAAGATACACAAAGAACTCAAATGACTCAACAAAAAGAGTGCACAACCATTCAAAATATAGTCAGAAGAGCTTAAAAGACAACTCTCCAAAGACTAAAAGCAAATCAGCTACAAGCATATGAAAAGGTGCTCAAGGCCACAGAAATCAAAACAACAACAAGGTATCACCTCACACAGTAAGAAAGGCCCATATTAAAAAATAAAAACAAAAACAAAAAATGGACAAGTGCTGGTGAGGATATGGAGAAAACGTAATACTTTCTATTGCTGTTGGGAATTTATGGAGGTCCAGCTTCCATGGAAAGTTGTGTGGAGGACCCTGAAATTACTGAAAATGGCGCTACCATTTAATCCAGCAATTCCACTTCTGGGAATAAAAAGTCATGGTATATTTATATAATGCTATTATTCAGCAATCAAAAAGACAAACTTAACTCATTTGGGACAACACGGATGGAGTTAGGAGGAATCATGCCAGCTGAAATAAGTCAGAAAGAAAGAGATAATCACCAAGTGGTCTCACTTATATGTTGGGTATAGGGGAAAAAAGCAAACAAAAAATAAGGGAAAATTAAAACTATCAAGCTGATGATAGAACTAAAGAACAAAGCAGGGGAAGAGGATGGAGAAGGAGAAGCAAAGGAAGAGATGAGCACCAGGGACAAGGATGATGGCTAACAGGTGACATGGTGGTGGGAGAAATATGAAGTATATGAAGATATAAAAATAAAATATGTATAATCAATACATATATATATATATGTTTTTAAAAAAGAGAAAATGTGGTTTAAGAAACTAATTCAGACTTTCTTCCCATTTTCTTTAAAGCCAAAGACCATTTCTCACATGTACAAATTAAAAAAAAAATATTTTCTCTGCAGGAGTTAGTAAAAATGACTCAGAAGTTAAAACTGTATAATTCCTCATTTTCTTCAAAAATACTGGTCAAATAGCTGTTACTTGAACAGAAGTATATATGGCCAAAATTTTAACAAATTCAAGAGAGCTCTATTTCTGGGTTTGTCTTTGTGTATGCCTCCGGAGGGTTACTCTGTGACAATCCATTAGGAAAATTGCTTCTAAAATTCTAACGGGCACTACTCAAATTTTGACATTGCTACCTAGAACTTTGGAAAACCAGAATGAGATCAAAATTTAATAGTGTACTTAGAAGCATGCAGGCTTTAAAGCTGTAAAGTTGGGTATAATCACTCTCCTTTGATGTTTCAATGTGTCTAGCTACCAAAGGGCATGCCTGGTATTCAGCCAGAAGGATCCTAACCAAGTTTATGTGTGTGAAATACATTTGCTTTTAATGCTTTCACCTGACTCTCTCCCTAAAGAATGTTTCCAGGGAAGAGTCATTAATTTATCTCTTTCCTCAGAGGAGAAATATGTTTGTGGACTCAACTATGCTCACTCACCACACTTCTCTCCTTTCCTATGTAAGGAGTCCAGATGGCATCTGGGCCAGGTGTACAACAAGCCAACCCTGCCACCTCTCCCATGGAAACAGATTGTGAATGGCCTCAGATCCTTTGATTTTTCTTTTTTTATATCATCCAAAACTTTTCAGATATCCCCCCAGCTCAGAAAAACCTGGTGATGGAACAATTGCCTTATACCCCTTTGTGATTCTGAAATTCTAGCCCAGGAGAAAGGAAAGCTACAATTACATTTGATGGCAAACTTATCAGTGTTTAAATGGTGGCCCAATTCTCTGATTCAACTAAAGTTTTTTGAGCTTCACAGTAAGAATTCTTAAAATATCTAGAATCATTATTTCTAGATGACTAAGTTTATAAGTTGGCCTTTAGCTCTTTATTGAAAAAAAAAAAAAACTAAGATTGCTTATGCCCTGTCACCTAAAAGCACAGAAATCTTGCATGTATGTGTAAGCCACCCAGTTCACAGGTAGGAGAGTATATCAGCTGATGCAATGACTTCTGTTCTAGATACTAAAAACTAGGATGTTACAACTCTGTTACATTAACTCTATTAGTTTAATTAACACTATACTGAGAATGGCTATTTGAAAGAACTGAGGAAGTTTTCATGTAAAGTGAAATGGTCATCTGTAAAATAAAATGTAAAATGATGGGGAAAAGTAAAAACCTGTTAAAGGTCCGTGAGAGGCCTCTAAAAAATATGTCTTTGGTTATATGGCTAGTTTGAAGTTTCATTCAGTTTAGTTTCATATCAGTAGTATGTCATGTAAACCCAACATCAATTTCCACACCTGAAAATCAGCTTAAGGTTTTCTAACCCCACTCCCTTTACTAAACTGTAGTGAAAAGTAACTAAGGGTCTCTAAGTCCCTGGCACTCAACTATACACAGGTCTTCTGGACTGATAAAATCTAATCTTGTTGACACATTTGCTGAACCTTTAAAAATTAGATCAGCTCAAGGCAAAAATTAGATCAGTTCAGGGGCACAGAGCATCTCCGCACCCCACACACCCTCAATTTGTAGCCCCAGAGCTTTCTTCCACCCTAAGGACTGTGGGTAAGACACTTGTTGTGTTTCAAGTTTCCTGATGGCTGTCACTCATGGTGATTACAGTCCTCAGGAAAACTTGGAGGGTGGATCCAGTCACAGCATAGATGACTGAAGGGGGTGTCTGTGATGGCCACTGAGAGGGCAAAGATGAGAACACCAGCCAGAGCAGACTCAAGCAGAAACACAGGAAAATGTGAGAAATTCATGAAGTAGACAAACTGTAACTAAATTATGGACAAAAGAGGAAATGGGAAGGGAAGTTAGAAGATGGGATGACATATAGGACATGAAAATCAGCAACTCAAATATAGGAAGCTGTGAAATTAGAAGGGGGTGGTCATGGGAGACCACAGGTTTTCATTGGGAAAGGTTATTATCAATGCCTTAAGTTGTATCTTGAAAGGAAAGAGGAAATCATAGAGGGAAAAAGAACCAGCAAGACCTGAGGGACAGGAATGTTAGCTCCATGACCTGGGATGATGGTCCCAGCCACTCAGGAGAGAGTGCTGTATGCAGCCCTGGGCATAGCAGGGAGGGTGGAGCCTGCAGGGATGGTCTGTATGGGTGCACAGGGCTCAGGGCAGAGAAACGTGCTGGAGCAGGCAAGGAGGACCTCTGGGTTCCAGTGCCCACCCTGCTGGGATGAACACCACTTCAAGGCCTGCCTGGAGCACCCTGCCTTCCTCAAAGATCTCAGGACCAACCAACTGCCCAAGAAAGCAAAGACCATGCTGAGAAGTGAGACTGCAGAAAGGGGTCCTGGAGTTTACCCCATATGACTGCTGAGGAGGGAGGCCCAGATGCAAAGGCATCAGGTCCCTGGGAAAGCAGTGGTTTCTGGGCTGTGCACCCAGGAAAAGGAGGGTGCACACTGCTCCCTGGTGGTGGACAGGGACACTGCAGCCCACCTGGCCCTTATCACAGACAATAAGCTGTCAGGGCTTCTGTGCAGTCTTTTATTGAGGATGAGGTTGCTACAGTGGGAGAATCAGGGTGAATTGCGAGCCAGGATCTCTTCAATCCAGGGTATGAATGCAGAAACACGTGTCGTAACAAAAGGCATCCTGGTGGGGTTTCTTTTATTGCTGGATGATATGATGCCTACCAGGGTCCAGACTCCATTCTTCAGGCAGGTCAGGGAGCCACCAGAGTCACCCTGTGGGAAAAGAAGGGGACTCTCTTCAGAATGACTTCATGCCAGAACCTAGTGAGACATCAGTTTTTGCTGAGAAATGCCCGGTGAGCCTTGTGCTTGGCAGAGATCCATTTCAATGGCTGCCCAGCTCTGCACTGTCTTTGGTGTTGGGGGAGCAGCAGCTGCACTGGTACAGCTGGTCTGTTCATCGTCTGGAAATAGCCAAGTCAGGGGGTTGCCCCCAAAGTGCAGATCCCTGGGAGAGCACCCCAGGCCTGGTCAGACTATCAGGGAGCTGGTGTCAGGGCTGGTTGTGCCTCCATGGACTAAAATCACAGGGAAAGAGGACACCTGGATCTGGGACAAGGAGTCAGTTTCCATCTGATGGGTCTGTCATGAGAGGCTGGGCTACAGTAATACTTACACGGCGTGAGCTGAAACCTCTGCGCCCAGCACAGATGATGACATTGGGGTTGAGCTGAGGATAGAACCTATTGCATGTGTGATTGTCCACGATAGACACAGAGGCCTCCTGCAGCTTGTCTGGTTTCTTGGTGCCTGGAGAATGAGGAACCAGCTGGGTTGGAACCCTTAATTCCTATCCTAAAATTGCAGAGTTGACTGGAGGTTCCAGAGCATCCATCACTGACCCCCCCCCACTTCCTCCCGCAGCACCAGATCCAGGAACCACAGCCCTGCAGTCATAGACCTCAGAGCATGAGCGCTCACTGTTCTTGTGCCTTCATGCCAGGTCGGTCTGTCAGTGGTTCAACACAGAGCATGGTACAGACCTGCTCACCCATCTGGGGCTGGCCTGGGTCTGCCACCCCAGGTGAAGAGGCTCCCTGTACCGAGTCTTCCTCCCCAGAGTAGGGACTGTCCTCTTATTGTCGACCCCATGCTGGAGTGACAGGAGCTCACTCCCCTGCTGCCCCCTGCACCTGCTGGCTTGCAAAGACCTGGTCTGTAGGATTCTAGGAACACAGTCATGGAGATCCATTCCAGGGTTGTGGGGACACCAGGTTGGACTCGAGCCTGAGCCCACTCTGGATACTGATATCAGACAGGCCAGATGATGGGTATAACCCCAATATTCAGACCTGGGGACAACAAGGATAGGCAGTCGGGGCTGAATAGAGCAGGGTGGCTGCATGGACCTGAGTCTACAGAACCCCGCATCCCAAGGACATCAAGATCCATGATCCATGCATTAGTGTAGGTTTGTATGCAGATAGTGCATTATCTGGATGCAGACACAGTCAAGACTTGCTCTCATTTTCATAAAACACAAGTGGAAACAAAGGGGTGGTCCTGGCTGTTCTGCTTGACCAACACTGCACTACCTCCCGAGTGATCCTAGCTGGAGTCACTCACCATTAATGTCAGTGAACCCCCAGCCCATAATTTTGCACCAGGACCTGGGGAGGAACTGGTCATGCACACGGGGCAGGCGAATAGGGGACACTCTGCTGTTGTAATGAGCTTCTGGCCTCAGTTTCAGCAGGGCGATGTCGCTGTTCCGAGTGGTGCGGTTGAACATGGGGTGCCTAAAGACCTGCGGGTGAGAAGCAAGAGGAAGCATTCAGACTAATGGATCCAAGTGTCCTATTCTAGGACAAACATGAGGACCAGGAGAATGGTGAGCCCCCTGTGCTGGCTCCTGTCAAGCTATGAAGGGGTTTCTCCTCCCCCTGGCCCCAGACCCTCATCTGCCTCCAAGGTCATCTCAGTAAGGTCTGGCGCACCTGGGCAATCCTCAGTTCCTGGCTGTTACCACGTGCACGAAGGTCATGCAGCCCAAGAACAACTCTGTAAGCTCTCCTGGAGAGAATAGGTGGGTTAGTATGTATAAGAACAGACCACTACCCTCCCTTGTTCTCAGGACCCCTGCTGGGCCTCACGTGACATTGCAGTGGGCGGCAGTGATCATCCATTTGGGGTTGATCAAGACACCCCCACAGCAGGGGATTCCACTGTGACACTGTAGGAAGACACAAGGGCCAACACTGATAAGACACCAGTCACATCTCTGTACTGAATGTCCCACTGAAGTGCTGATACCCAGTGTGACCCCAGTCATGTTTAAACTGTCCTTACCAGCAGTGCCACATGCCAGGGCCAGGCACCAGGACGAGCTTCCTGCCCATTGATGATCCTGGGCATGATGTGCAGCTCTAGGAGACTGGCAGGCTCCCCATGGCCTGTGGGTCACAGGGGGGAAGGAAAAGTGGGTTGAGGTTAGTCAATCTTTATGAACTGGCTGCAACCTCAGCCAGCACAGCCCCATGACCATACTTCCTCCCCCTGGAAGATACCCCCTGCCTGATGGCCCCTGTTACCATCCAGATAAACAGAGAGACAGGCAGCTCCTTCTGGGTCTTCCTGCCCAGGGAACAGGTATTGGAGAGAACCAACTGGGTACCTCCATTAGCACAGCTGATACTGATAGGCTAAGGGGATAAAAGGAGTTACTTCCCTGTGACTTTGACATTGGTGTTTGCCATTAACATTACTGTTAGACACATGGATAAACACTTGAAAATGGAATTACCTTCCTGTTGTTTTACATTTGTAAATTTTGAGATTAGAACTCTTTTTCAGGAAGATAAAATGGGGGAGGAGGAGGAAGGGAAAACAAGGGTTTTATGTTTTGTTTTGAACAATGTAACATGACTGACAAGGCTGTTTCCAGAAGCCCAGAAAAGAAAAATAAAGCATATAGAGTTTAGAAGAAAGGGATCAGCCATTTTGATCTGTCATTTTTAGGATCAGCACTCTGGGGTAGAAAATGTGAGCTGGGTCACATGGTCAGGGTGGCCAGCCTGGCTGTGGGCCCAAGCCTGTTGAACTCATGGCTTTAGAATGTGTAAGCCAAGGTGTGTACTAAAGACAGTGTAAGGATTTTGGAGAGGCCATGAGGAAGCATGATATGGATCTGCTATAAATCCTGCATCTTAGAGTCTTTGTGCAACCTAAAGTCAAGAGAATGTCAAAGGAGGAAAAGAAGGAAACATCATGCCTTCAACCACATGCTTGCAGGAAGCTGAAGCATGCCAGAGAAGGATACCTTAGGTTTGGAACAATGTGGTGTTGAACTCTGTTTGTTGGACATGTGGTGGGATGATCAGAGATTGAGAGGAAAAAGACTTTGGACAATGGTGAGGTAATTGGGCTTCTTATATGTTTATCTTGTAGTACATAATTAGATAATCATTTCACTTAGTAATAAATAGTCTTCACACTTTAAGAGTCTGTTCTGTCTTTGGAAATTATAGTAAGATGGTTGCAGATGACTTAAGAATTCATGAAGTAAGCTGCAGGTTCTAAGGTTTGCTTATTTTTGTTTTTTTCCCCTCCAGTCTGGAGTCAGTACAAACAGCAACAGAGTCAGCCTCTGTGGGAGAGGCAGGCATTTGAATACCAAAGGTCTGTGAAAGCTTAGGTGTTTGGGAAAGGCATATGTCCAGCTTGCAATTATGTTTAAAGCCCAATTCTAGCCCAGGAAAAGCAGGCAAAAGATTTTTGGGTAAAATAAACCTGTCTCTCTCTCTCCCTATATCACAGGCACAGGATGAGAAATCAGGTTTCCCTGTGCCCCAGTTCCTACTCAAGACCTCTGGCATCGTGACTCTACCAGGGACAGTTCTTGACAAATGGGGAACAAACATAGCTCCCCTCACAGATACAGCTTGACAAAGAGTCTGGTGTGGACAGGGGTGGAGATAAGAAAGAGACCCCCTAAGGCCATGGGTAATGCCCCAATTGATCACCATCCTGTGGAGTGTGACCAGTTGCCATATGCAATTCTGGATCCATGTGCACTTCAGGAGCTCAAATTGCATAACATTGATGTTTCTAGTATTTTTAATAAGATGTGACATTGGAACCTGCCAGAAATTGATATAAGGTGACAGAAAAAAGAGATGACACTGTCCAGGTAAGGAGCACACACAGGGTCCCCAGTGTGTGCAAGACGGTCATGCTGGATCAGTACTCGGGATCCTCAGCAGCCCCCAGGGGTGAATGACTCAGTCACAGAAAGAGAGGGGCATGTGAGCCACTCTCACCCATCAGGCTTCCCCCAGGTTACTCCAGGCCCAGCTCCAGGCACCTCATGGCCCTGCCAGGGCACATGGACTTGGATGACCACTGCTTCAATGAGCTGTCACCACACAAAGCCTTAAACTCATATGATTTTATAATCATGGAAAATCTCCCAGAAGGTCCCAGGAGGGCTCACCCAGCAGAACGCTTCCTAGACAGGGAGTGAGGGACTTGGACCCCCATCAGGAGGTACATGAACTCTGCATACATGGACACAGCACGGGAGATGGGACATGAGAGGGGCAGCTGGGGAGGCAGCCTCCTACACGTTGCCCTTTGATTTTGGCTTATCACTCAGCAGGAAGTGTGGAACCCAGGCCAGAAAGGACAAGCAGGGGCTCAGCAGAGGTTCTTTTCAGGAGAGAAGGGGGATCAAGGGCCTGTTGATCCCCATAAGGGCAGATGTGGGAAGGTGACAGGCTGAATCCTGCATAGGTAAAGCAGAAAACACACTTTTGTTTTTGTTTTGGAATCTAACCACTTAGCAGTGTCACACTACAAATAGATCATATGAGAATGTTTGGGGGGTCACTTGTGACCACCCCCTTCCTGACCCTCTGGCCACACCTGAGCTGCTGCTTGGGCTCCAAGCCCTGAGGCCCAGATAGTTCTGCTCTACACCTTGCACAGCCCTGAAGTTCAGAAGCCCAGAAGGGCCACTGTCTCCGGCAAAGTTATGAGTTATTGAAACTGAGCTCAGGTGTTTGATGGACTCAAAGCCCTTGGGTTCAACCCCAGGCCTCAACCCAACTCACCCCTCAGTTCTCTCAAGTGATCTGATATGGAGTCTCTATAAGCTCAGTGGGCTCCCTTAGGCTTCCCCCAGCCCAAGGAGGGTCCCTAGGCAGTGACACTCACCTGAGGAGACACCAATGATGGTGAAGAATGAGAGGAACCAGGGAAAGGCCATGGTGCTGCTGGTAGGAATGATGAGCTGCCACTCTGAGGCCCCTTTTACATCCCTGGAGCCCAAGTCCCGCCCAACCCCTATGTCCCTTGCTGATCTGAGGGCCGCCCTTGCTTTACTCCAGCCTGGGTCACCTCATTGCCAGGGAAAAGGGCAATGGCCTGACTCACTGTCCCCTATCAGCCAGATAATGCCTGGGGAAGCATCCCAGGTATGGGACCCGGAGGCCCTGATACCACCATGCAGGCAACAGGAGCTCCACAGAGACTTGTGGACAAGGGAGCTTGTCCCTTTTGGACCCAGTGGTCTGTGTCCCCCAGAGTTGGGCACCCAGGCCTCATCTCACTGAACATCCAGAGCCTTGGGCTTCAGCTATTTACTATCAGCTCAGAAAACTCCCTGAGGCAATGGAGACACAGAAACTTAAGAATGACCCCAGAACTAACCTGACCAGGCAGCCCTGGCACACAGGAGGTCAAGGATATGTACCACTGTCTGAGCACAATTCTTTTTTTAAAAAATAATTTATGCATTATATATATATATATGTATATATATATTTCACATCATTGTGATCTCTGGGGGTCACTCACCACCTCCCCTCCATGGGAACTCCAGCTGGTCCCCTCCCGCAGTTGTGTACTTTTATTTGGTTGTTCATGTATTTAGTAAAACCATTTGGTTTCTGTCTTTTTCCTCTGACTTGTTTCTGCCAGTATGATTTCTTCTAGATACATCCATGTTACCAAAGAATAATCAAATTTGTCATTTTTAATTGAGACATAATATTCCATTGTGTATATATACCACATCTTTTTCATCCAGTCATCTGTCTTGGGGCATTTGGGTTGTTTCCAGGTCCTTGCAATAATAAATAGTGCTGCTGTAAGCATCTGAGCACAGGTGTCTCTTTGTACCCACATTGAAGTCTCCTTGGGGTTGATTCCCAGAAGAGCGATTGCTGGGTCAAATGGTAGTTCCATTTTCATTAGTTTGAGAGTCCTCCACACTGCTTTCCATAGTGGTTGGACCACTTTACATTCCCACCAGCAGTGTAAAAGTGTTCCTTTCTCTCCACATCCATGCCAGCACTTGTCTGTTTTTTGGATGTGAGCCATTCTTATTTGTGTAAGGTGGTATCTCATTGTGGTTTGATTTGCATTTCCCTTTGTTAATGATGCTGAACAGTTTTTCATGTGCCTAATGGCCATTTGGACTTCCTCTTTGGACAAGTGTCTTTTTAGATCTTCTCCTCATTTTTAACTGTTTTCTTTTGCTTTGTTTTTGTTAAGTTGTATGAATTCTTTGTGTATCTTTATCAGACCTTTATCAATTGTATGGAGAGCAAAAGTTTTTTTCCACTAGGCTGGGATTCTTTTGTTTTTTCTTTTGTCTCTTTTGCATTACAGAAGCTTTTTAGTTTGATGTAGTCCCAGCTGTTTATGTTTTCCTTCATTTTTTTGCCTTCTATGAATGTGGCCAAAAATGAATTTCTGAATTATAACTCATGACAGGTTTTGCTCAGGTTTTCCACTTTGTATTTTATGGTTTCAGGTCTTACATCCAAATATTTTATCCATTTTGAGTTGTTTTTTGTACATGATGTGAGGGAAGTATCTTGGTTCATTTTTTTTTCAAGTCTTGGTCCAATTTTCCCAACACCATTTATTGAAGAGGCAGTCCTTGTTACTATGTAGGTTTTTCACTCCTTTGTCAAAGATTAGTTGACTATATATATATATATATATATATATAGTCAACTAATATATATATATATATGTGGCTTTAGTTCAGGGGATTCAGTTCCAACAACATTCTTCAAAGAGATAGACCAAAAATTACATAAATTCATATGGAATAATAAGATACCTAAATTATCAAAAAACCTCCTGGCCAGAAAGAGAGAGAATGGAGGAATTACTATTCCAGATTTCAAACTATATTGCAAAGCCATGGTGATTGAAACAGCTTGGTACTGGTATAAAAACAGACAATTAGACCAATGGAACAATTATTTTTTTTAATTTTTATTTTGTAAATATCATACAATATTGGTCATAATTGTATGATTCTATTGTACCCCTATTCCCCACTCCAACCTCTTCCCTCCTCTGGTCACACCAATGCTTTCACTTAAAGCTGTTGGTCTGTGTTTGACCTTTTCTTTTTCTGCAACTATGTCTTTTTTTCCCCTGGGTGAGGACTTGTACTCCTAAACAGCAGCAGATGAGGCCACTTGAATCTCCAGGAGTAACTAAGGCAGATTATCAAGCTCAGCATATTGGGTACCAAGTGTAGAGCACATACATGCACTTTTCCTGGATCATTTCTGGTGTCTGTTAGCTGTTGCTGGTTCTGTGTTAATAGTTCTGATACCTGGGTTTGGGAATCCAGCTCCCAGCTGATGGCATTGGAGGTGTTTCCTGCTGGGGCAACCTTACCACATGGTTGGTCCAGGTCCTCTTCTATCTCCTATTAGCAGTTCTGCCATAGGGCCATAGTCAATCATTGTGGCTTTCTTCCCCCATTGGCTGGTAAAGAAGTGAAACTTTTTCACATTGCACATTACTCACATTACTCTGGTTCTGAGATTTGATTCCCCAGTGCCAGAGATGATGCAAATAGAAATCTGTGATAGATCAGCTCGGCCACTGGTTTCACCTTCCTGTCTCAGTGGTTCCCAATACACTGATTGTTCCACCCAGATGGTGAGTGTATTACTTCCATTTATCTGCACTATAGTTGCTGCTGGAGAAATTGGATTCCTAGTGTGATCTTATTGAGGTTGGAGTAAACCAGAGAGGGGATACCCACCTCCTGAGCCCAGCAGAAGTTCCCAGTCCCCACCCTCTACCCAAATGGAGCCAGAGACCAGCTTCCCCAGTGTGAGATCCCTGGACTTGGAGTCCCCGAGAACCTGAGGTCCTGGTGACATAAGACACACCCTTACCCCCACTCCCACCAGTGTTCTAGGCCACTGCAGGGGTGCACTGTAACTCTTCTCCAAGGACCTACATGGGTCAAATGAACCTCAGCTCCTACCTTCAGCCTGACAAGACTCACTGGACTTTGCCTGGAAGGAAGAGTCTATTAATCCCCTCTCCCAGCTACTTTGGGTGCCCTACTTCCATCCCTGAACACTGAAGGGGTGGAGGCCTGCGTCTCCAGCCCTTAGGCCCCTAGACCCCAAGATCCTGATAGCCTGGTGGTGCAGGATTTACCCTAACCCCTTACTGGGGGACTCTCCAGAGGGCCAGGTCTTTCGAGGGGGTCTCAACCCTTCTCTCAGCCTGGTTCTCTGACCAGGAAAGTTTTCTGCCCTTGTGGTCACTCATCAGACTTCCCTGGGCTGACAGTGGCTGATCTTGGCTCTGTCAGTATCTTCCATTCCTCAGGGTTCTTCCCCTGGGAGTGGCTGGTGAAGGGGTTCTCCAGGAGCTCCACAAAACACCAGCCCAGGGAGCCAAAGCTGCTAGCTCTGGGGAGCTACAGGTGCTAGCTCTGGGCCTTTGATGAGAAAATGGAAAAGAAAATAAGATGTGCAGTCTGGGTTCTACTGCTGTCTTGACTAAATGTGCCATCTGTGTCCACACACTTCTTCCACAGTCTGGTCTAAGAGATAGTCAACACTAAAACCTTGGATATCTTTTTATTGGGTCTCTCCTCAAGTGTGTCTTTAATCTTAAATATATTCATGGCCACTCTACTAATTCAGGTACATTTTTTTTTTCAAATTCATGTACCTTTTGAATCTTGCAACGGATATCAGGAGCATACTGAGCTACAAAAGTGATATTGACAGCTCGCTGACACTTGAAGGCTTCCAGGTTAAGAGAAGTATGGATCCTGTAAGCCTCCTGGAGGCACTCAAGAAATGCAGCAGGTGACGTGTTGGTCCCTGGATCTCCTCTCTCACCTTGGAAATGTTTGTGGGGTGGTGTGCAGCTACCTGAAGACCTCACATTAAAGTCCGGCAGAAGTCAAGGGCATCCCTACCTTGGTTGGTGTTACGGTCCCAATCAGGGTGAACCAAGGGAAAAACCTGCCCAAGGAGATTGAGCTGATCTACAGGGCCCCCATCACATTCCAGGACCATATTCCAGGTCTCCATGTCAATCTACTTCCTCTCATCAGAAGTGAAGAAAGTCTGAAGGAGTTGCTGACAGTCACCTCAAATGGGCTGGTGGGTGTGGAATACAGACTCAAGGAGAGAGATTAGACTCTTAGGTTGTTCAGAAAAAGGAGTATTATTATGCTTTCAATTTTAGAGATCACTAATAGCGAAGGGAGTGTAAACCAGAAATGGGTGATATTGCAAAAGTGGAAACACATACTGTAACTTTCAGAAAGACTGAAAATAAGTGGCTGACAGAGTTGTGATGTCATCAGATGCTTCAAATCTCATTCATTTATACAATGATCCCAGACAAATATTTGCATGCCTATCTATGCATTAAAACCAGAAAGGTGTCTTTATGACAACAGGGTGTCAAAACATATTTTCTAAAATTTTCATTTTTCTAAACTGCGTATATAATACCTTCCATAATACTTCCTTCCCTCTGTTTGAGACTCCCAGAGGGGCAGGATTGGTGCTGAGAATTGAGGGGATCTCTCTGTCTCTCCAGTGTTAGGTTGAGCCACTACTGGGACTAGCTGAATGGGAAGTTGCAGAGGAACTGGGCCAAGGGGAGGGTGAGGGAGAAGGATCATTCCTTGCCCACCCATGGACTGTAGGGGGAAAGCTCATTATCCAGGGGCTGTGGGAGGACACCTTCCAGAGTCTGAGGCTTTTTTGGGGTGGGTGAGCAGGAACAACTGGTTGAGATTGTTGTTGGGCTGAGCCTGGAGGCACTCACCAGGTATCACAGTTGGCAGACAGTCCCTGTTCTCCAGGAAAGGTTCAGTGGGCACAATGACCTCCAGCTGTAGTCTAGGGCATAGGTGAAACAGGAAGTTGGTGACCCCTGCTAGGGACAGCTGGATTAGGAGACAACAACATAACTTGTGTGGAAGTCAGTATCCAGCACCTCCCCCCCACACTGGATGAGTGTGTACTGAGGTGGGTGCTGGCTGCTTGAGGCTTGGGATCTGTGTAAAGAGATTTTGCTCACCCCTCTCCCTGAAGATAGGTCTGGTGGGGTTGCAGCTGTTACCTGGAGACTGAGGGGCAGAAAACTGCCCCAATGCCTGCCCTTCCTTCAACGACACTGCCACTGCCAGGGACAAAGGAGACAAAGGAGTCAGGCTGGCCCCAGCTCCACTCCTCTTCCCCTGGCCTACCACCCAGGCCAGCCAGAGTTTTCCTGGAGAGCTGAGTGCACAGTCTTGAGCTGCCTGGGACCCTATATTTCAGCCTGATGTGTGCTGGACAGCAACAATGGTACACATGGGGGGCCAGTCTACATTGAAGTCAGCCATTCAATAGAACAAAAAGAGGTTAGTAAGTGACCTTCATCCGCATGGCTCACAATGCTAAGGGCCTGCATTCAAAAATCTTTAAAGTGGGTCAGGATCAGATTCAAAAGTGCCTGTGAGAGAGAAGACCCCTGACCCATTCTTCCCAAATGAAAATGTCAAAACCACAGAATAACAAAATGACAAGACAGACAAAAGGAACAAAAAAGACAGACGGTGGTGGCCACCGGAGACAAAACCAATTGAGACCTCCAGGCTCTAGCCACATGAACCATCTTCAAAGGGAACAGAGGGTGTCCCCTCCTTCCCAGGGACCCCAGAATAAGTGCTATATTCAGCCTCTGCAGATCTGACTCAAGGGGTGCCCAACACAAACAACACTCATCCTTTGGAGGGAAACCTGCTGGTTTAACGGAGTTTGTAGTTAAGGAGCCTATCCAGAATGAGCCCCCAAATGTTGTGGCTCACGGGCTGCTCAACAAGGCACAAGGAATCCAACTGAAGTTCAAGACTGCAGTTTAATTACTGGTACATCAGGGTCCCCAAGCCAGCTAGGCAAGAAAGACTTTGAGAAGTCTCTGTGACAACCTTTTATAGGGCAAAACCATCACCATCTCCCATTGTGAAGTAAGCAAGCAAGTGTAGGACATGTTCCCTCGTTCCCATAATGATGGGGCACATTCCCATAACTTCCAATAATGCTGGCATTCATCATGTTAACATTACTGGTGGACAAGATTATTATCATGTGGACAAGATGGTTGTCAGGAACAGCAAGGAATAAGGGGAGGCAGGAACAGGATATCAGAACAGCTAACCATGGAGGGCACTTTCCACCGAGGGCAGTGAGAGGACACTGGCTTCAACATGGAGGTTTTAAGCAAAACGGAGTTACATTGTTTAGTCTATTCTCAACAATGTTTATGTCTTAATGAGAGATCTGACCAGAGTAAACTATAGAATCTTTGTCACAATTTCCTGCCAAGGAAACTGCAAGCTAGAAATTCATTCTTTGGAAAGAGGGAAACCACCTGAGTGACACTCCAGGCCAGCTTGACTACAGAGCAGCCCTTTCCTGATCCTGCCTGTGGATTAGCTCAGACATGCACACAGAAACAGCCTTACACAAGCTCATCCCCAAGGGTGCCCTGAACCAGGCTCCCCCCTCAGACACTAGCTTATGCTCACAGATGATCTCAGCAGGGTTGCTGAGAAAGTTGTGGGGGAGGAGGAGAGGGACCCACCCTACAGGGCCTGACCTCAGAAGAGGATGGGTAGTACTCAGTCACTTCTCCACAGCTGATGGGATTAGACTGCCAGTCAGTGGGAGAGGGAGGCTGGAGAGGGCCACCGCCCTGTGGGGTGTATAAAGCAGAGTGTCTCTGGGTACCTTCACATTCTGCTCTGAGCTTCCCTGGAGAGCCCCCTCCTAAGTCTTCTGTCCTGCTGGAGCTAGAGACCTGCTATCCATAGGAAGAACCCAGTGCATCCCAGGCACTCAGAGAGGCCGTGCAGTGCCTGTTCCAACATCTGCAGCTGCAGAATCACAGGTAGGAACAGAGGAAGCTTGAGAGGGTCCACACCCTGCAGCTCCTGGACCAGGTGAATTGGAGAACTTGCCTCCATTCTAAGGGGGCCCAGGAAGGGTAGGCCCTCACCGCCCAGTGCTCCCAGAAACCAAGACTGCCAGAGGCTGCAGAGGAACAGAAGTCTCTTGGTCACATTTAGGAGGGATCTTCCAGGGAGTAAAGCTGACACCATAGTATCAGGGGAGAAGTCTAGGGGGTACAATGTCACTTGTGGGGGTTATGGGTGGGTGACCACTTGCTTCTTCTAGGACTGGACCTGCAGGTGTGTGATCCCTTGGGGCCCCTGAGAGCCCACTGTATGGGCCTGAGCTTGGATGGTATTTCCCTCCTGGCCAGGAAGGCCCTGAACAACATGTGCTATGACTTTCTCTAGGTAGCGATTGTACAGAAGTCTCCATCTCACCTGCAAGGAGCAACCAGCAGAGGCAGTTCGGGCTGCTTCTCCTGTCCCTGAAACTGGTAAGGAGAGAGGGAAGGTTCCAGTCAACCCTCCCTCTTGCCCCCATACAGTCAGGCCTCCCCCAGGCCTCATCACACAGACACCCCAACATCATGTCCCTGGCTGCCTCCCCGGCTAAAATGCAGGCTGAGGCCAGCTGCCCCGTGTGCCTGGCACCTCTGCAAGACCCAGTGACCCTGGACTGTGGCCACAACTGCTGTGAACCCTGCCTTCATCAGTACTGGGTCAGTCTCCTAGAAGTGCTCTCCTGCCCCAACTGCCAGTACCACTGCCCCTCCAGGGACGTCAGGAGGAATCCCCTGCTTGGTGCCTGGCTGACCTGCTGAGGCAGCTGTCCACCACCAGCAGCCAAAGAAAGAGGTGGGACAATGAGGAGGAGGTCCAGTGTGCCCAGCACCAGCAGGCTCTGGACCTGTTGTGTTCCCAGTGCGGGGCCTCATTCCCCCACCACGGCCACACCTTGGTGCCCATGGAGCAAGCCGCTGGCCATCACAGGCAGAAGCTCAAAAGTCACCTGGAGCCCCTCAGGAGGCAGCTGAAAAAGGCAGCAAGGGGCTTAGCCATGCTAGTCTCTAGAACCTGGGAGCTGAAGGAGAAAACAGATGCTGGCAGGTCTGCATTAAGGTCTGGATTTGCACATTTTAAGCGCTTTCTGGGATTAGATCATCTCAGCCTTGACTCTCAGGTGCTGAGGGAGATGACAGGTGTTTACCAGAAAGTCCGGGAGAGCAGGAACCGGATGTCCAAGTTCCGCTGCTCACTCCGGTACCTGCTCCGTGACATCACCACCCTGTGTGTGCAGACGGACCTGGATTTGCTTAGGGAGGTAGGCAGCATCCACCGCCAGTGGAGCCGGTGTGTCTGCCTGGAGGCCCCGGAAGCCTATTCACATGAGTTGGAGGAGGTGATTTTCACCTCCTCCACATTATCCCCCCCCCTGACATTATCTCAGCCTTCAAAACATCATCAGCAAGTTTCAGGCAGATCTGACACTAGACCCCGAGACCGCTCACCACAGCCTTATCTCACCAGATGGGAAAACCGCCATCTTCTCTGGGGAAATGGTGGGACCCAACTCTGTCCCCCGTCCCTGGGCATTCACATTTTACCAGGCTGTCCTGGGTGCTGCGGGCTTCCAGGCCGGCCAGCACTTCTGGCAGGTGGACATCAGGGGCTCAGGGGTGCGGTCCTTGGGGGTGTGCAAGGAGTCTTTCCCAAGAAATGGCCTGACAACCCTTTCCCCCAGCAACAGCTACTGGCAATTTCTGCAAACCACCGGACTTAACCTTGACCACAACACAGCACAGATCCAAGTCTGTGTTTTCCTGGACCATGAGCTGGGAGAGCTCTCCTTCTACAACATGCAGACCAGAGCCCATCTGCACACGCTGACAGATACCTTTACAGATAAGCTTTTTCCCTATTTCTCTGCAGGACTTTCTTCATTATTTTCTATGACTCTCATCACAAGTAAGCCCCTATAAACATGGCTATATCATGTTCCCCTGCTGTCATAGAAATAAAGGGTCTAAGTTCACATTGTTGTCTGAGTTCTGGTGTCCTCTCCTCTCCTCCCATGGCCTCACTCTGCCTCCATCTGGGAAAAGATTCTGGAAACCTGGTGGTCCTTCACTGTCTGTGGGTTCCACCAGAAGCTCTTTCCCCTCCCCCTAAGGCTCCTGACTCCATATTCCTGGTGTGAGCTTCGTCCTGCCCACCCTCCACATTGAGCCTGGCAGTGAGTCCAGTGGCCTCTCAGTGAGTCTGGCACCAGAACCCCTGATGGTGGTTTTGTTCTCCTTGTGTGGGGTGACCTTGCACTGGGACAAGTCCCTTCAGCAAATCTGGGGACATTCTGAGCCCAGTAAAAATAGTATTTTGTTTATCAAATATCATGAGAACAAAAGTTTTCTTCTGTATTCAAAGTTCCCTATGATATTGTAATTCTGTGTCCACATTGACACCGGTTTGTGCTGGGGTCAATATAAATTCCCTGTATTCAATATGAATTACATCCCCATGTATTTATATACAGACATAAGTGAATGTTTAAACACTATAGAAGAAATTGATCTACTTGTTTAGCTACCTGAAATAGATGGTTGAGTAGGTAACACCAATGAACATAGCACTTTCACAAAGTAAAACACATGGAAGATTGTCCTCTCTCTTCTTAGGCAATATAAGAGTGGATTTTCCCGGAAAGACCCAGGAGGGGCCTTGGGAAGATAAAGCTGGGTGTAGCCTAGGTTGCTTTTAAGCTTACCTGCTGGAACCTGATTTTTTGTAACTGATTATATATTCATGAATTCATCATATCTATATAATAATCTATATACCATGGCTGCAGATGCCATACTTCTGGCACCCCTAGCACCCAGGAACCATCACTTTAGTACCTGGTGCCCCTCCTTCCCCTGTTTTGCTTCCACCCTACCTTTCCCATGACTCTAGTCACAATGAGCCCCTTGAAACATGACTGTGTCCATACATCACCACTCTCATGGAAAGTGCTGGAGTCTGAATACTAATATGGTGTCTAGAGAGTTGGTGCTTGTAGCTCAGTTCTATTATCAAGTGCTGTTTGGATTTTTTCCTGGTCTTTGCTTGGTTTCTCAATAGTCCATATATAAGCGACTCTATCCGGTATCTGTAAATTTTGCTTTGCAGAGTTTCTAATGATGATGACAGAGCTGCTATGTCCAGGTCAGAGAGGCTGTCTGGGCATCTTACAGGGTTGGGCTGGGCCCTGGCTCTGGATGGGGTGCATGTGCCAGCCGAAGAGGTAATGGTTGAGTTGTTTTCCCAGGTGTGGTTGACAAGGATACAGGGCTTGTCCCCTTCTTGTCATCGTCAGTTGCATGCCCTGGCTGCAGTCTTCAAGCACAGATGGCTTGTGTGGTATTTCCTAGGTCTGGACTCTGGGTGGTCTGTTCTTAAAATCCTGGCTCCATCAAGTGGCCCATAATGTGGGTTTCCAGTTCTGGCTCCTATCTGAGTCCCTGGGTTGCTGAGTGATAAACATTTGTGAATTTCTTTGTCAAATGTCTTGATTTCTCTTTTGTTTACAGAGCTGTTTAGTTTCCAGATTAAGCTTCATCCCTTGACTTCCTCAATCCCACCCAGACTCTCAGGCTCACATTTTGTTGCCCACCAGCCTCCCTCTCCATCCCCTCAGGCACCGCCATGTCTGTCGGAGTCCTGTTTGGGGCATCCAGGTTTGTCTGTCTTGTTTACATTCCATGAGTGAGTGAAACCCACCCAGGATTGGTTTTCACTCTCTGACCTCACTAGCTCCATCCCACATCCATGTGGCCTCACAAGGCAGGCACTTTCCAATGAGCAGACAGGTATTTCGTCAGGCATGCCCACCAGAGCACCATGTCCAGTTGCTGTGTGGGGCACACAGACTTGTCCATGTCTTGGCATCTGTGAGTCGTGCTGCTGTGAACTTGAAGCCCTGACCCCAACATGGGCAGTATTAAAATTTAGGCCTTGCTGTGTCTGAGAAACAGAGACCTAAACAGGAGAAGGGCACTTTCCTCTTTGACTTCTTTGCTAATCTTGAGCAGCCCTGGTGAACATGGGGCTCTTGCTTCAAGATCTGGGTGGGAAAGAGAAAATGGGTCATCAGGAGGGTATGTGAGAGGAATTTATGCCTCTTATTTTCAGAAGAGGAAGGAAAAGAAAAAAGAATATAAAAAGTAAGGAACAGAGACTGAGACAGACTTTTGGGGAGAGGAGAGACAAGAATGACAGGTCAGTAAGAAGAACTTGAGGGGCCAGGCTGGGCAAAAGTCACCGGAAAAGTGAGCTGGTGGTGGCAAGGAAGCATGTTGGGATAGTGGCTGGCATAAGAGTAGCTGGTGTGAAGACTGTGTCACCGCAGCCAGGTGGCATGGAAACCTGGTACCTGGGAATAGCCAGGGATCTTAAAAGCTAATTCTTGCATGAACATTTACTGGAAAAGTTGGAAGAGCCTTGGAGAAACAGAGCAGCTCAGAACACTGGAAGAGAAAGAAGCAAAGAGAAGACACTGGAGAAAAACTGGAGTTGGCAAAGTGCCTCAGTTTTGGAGGGGCAAAGGGGCACCATCTTGGACATTTGTCTTTAGGACCTTTGGGACTAAAAATGGTGACTTGGGAAAGATAACTGGCCACTTAAAGTTTTAAGGTCTTTTTGTCTTTCTGTTTTCCTGGTTAATTTTACTTGTTAATAAAGCCCTGTTGTTAAATTCCTTTTGACTGGCAGTTGCTATGCGAGGTGTATGCAATACCTAAAAGAATCTGGGTGACAGAAGCTTCTTTTTCCCCCTTTGTCTTCTTTATTGGAGGCTTCTGCCCATTTACACTTGATTTCAAACTCAGGGAAGTGGATATTTTCGTGCTGGTGGTTGGTGTTTTCAGTTTCAGAGGAACAAAATGCTATCCTGGGATTTAGGGAGTTTCTGCTCCCGACTCCTGAGGAGTTTCCACACACCCCAGATTCCTGCTCCCCAGTGTCTGTAGGTGATGTCTCCTCACACAGGCTGAGCGGCCTCTAATTGCAAGACTTTCCAAGTTTGAGACGAATATGTAAGAATTGCTGAATATGAAATATCACTGAAATAAATTATAGTTTTCTCATATAAATCTGGGAATGAGAAATCAATTCTGAAGGATTATTGTGAGAACTCATTGAGTCCCACTACATGCAGCCTACAAAGGGGGGGCAGCAATGTGTGTGGGACAGTGACAGGCTCCTAGTGACAGGGCAGGGAGCAGAGAAGGTGGCAGTGAGAAAGAGGGGAGGACCCTGTACATCCCTCTCCTCTAGCTGAAACCAAGGCTTTTCCTCATCAGAAGTGAGGACAGAAGGGAGTAGGAGGGCAGCTATCCACACTGTCCCAATAAGCAGAGGTGTCCTTGAAGGGGATTCCTCACACCCAGATGTCCACGTCATGGCCCCTGGAGATGTGTATAGGAGATCCCTTGAGAAGGGAATTGAGAGGCAGACATATGTGAGTTTTCAAGTTTCTCCAAAAAGATGGGCACATCCCATGGACCCATGAGGTCTGGTGCATTGAGGGGGTACATTGGGGGGAAGAGGCTGGGGTGCTTGTGGTGGGGCCTGAGTGGTGGTGCTAGCTGTGATCATGGTTGGGAGATGGGAGCCAAGATTGAGCAAGCCTCCAGGAGCTGAGAAGGTCAGAAACGCCATCTCCCTGCGAGTGTGCAGCACTGACTGCAACCTCGCCTCGAGGTCAGCCCCAAGAGGCCCATCCAGACCTCTGGCATCCAACCGTATAGATAGTACTATTGGTGAAGCCACTGGTGCATGGTTGTGAATCACGTTGCCTAGTTGGGTACCAAGGACATGAGAGGCCACTAGTCCCACAGGGTACATGCGCAGAGACAGGCTTGGGGCAGGTGGAATGTGGGTCAGGGCTGGGAGGAGGGACAGTTAGGTCTGGGCAACCAGGCCCCCCTGGGCGCTGGCATAGCCTTCTCTCCCCAGGTCACAGGCAGGGAGCAGAGTCAGCAGGTCCCCTCCTCCAGGGTGATAGGGCTGAGCTTTGAGGTCCACTGGTCCTGCCCAGCTCCATCTCAGAACCTCAGTTCTGCTGCCCAGGAATTGGAGTCTGCTGGTCAGCAGCTCCCCTACCCTGTGATGGCCATGTGCTCTGCAGAAGCCTTGCTCTGTACTCAGCGACTTCCTTCCTGCTGCCAGGAGAGGGCGCCTAGGAGGTGTTTCCTTCCAACTCCCCCATCTCTTCCTGGGTAGAGCCTCCTCCAGGTGTCTGCCAAGGCTGGAGGCCCCACCCAGCTTTTGTAGTATGTCTGTTTCTTCCTTTTACCTTTTTATGTTGTCATAGAATAGTATATTATAGACATCACAAAATCATGTTTAGTTTGCCTTGTAATAGGGATGGACTTTCGGACTGTAGCAGTTGCTCCTGTCGGACTCATCAGAGCATGGGAACCAGCAGGGTGCAGTAGGGGACACAGGACCAGGGTAGTGGATCCCCTCCAGGATCCCCAGGGTTCTCTGGCTCCTGTGGGTGACATAGTGTGTGGTGAGGGTGCAGCTCCTGGTCCACAGTCTCTTAGATTTTACAGTTCTGTAGTCTACTATGGCCCAGAGCTCCTACCGTGAACCTGTTT
Source organism: Uropsilus gracilis (assembly GCA_004024945.1). Taxonomy (NCBI): domain Eukaryota; kingdom Metazoa; phylum Chordata; class Mammalia; order Eulipotyphla; family Talpidae; genus Uropsilus; species Uropsilus gracilis. The sequence continues at coordinate 27,136 of PVHY01008146.1, forward strand.
TGAGGGCACTGTAGCCTTGAGCATGGATTGTAGCTGCTATGGGCTTCCAGACCAGGAGCTAGTCTCTTTTGAAAATTTTTCTGGCACAGCGCTTTGTCTTGGGGTGTTTGTACCCACTTTGCAAGGTGCTTTTACTTCTTGTTTATGTCCCTGTTCACCTGTCATCTTAGCATCAGTCCTGAGTGCAGAGGAGCCATTGCTCTGAACATCCCAGCCTTGGCCTAGAGGAACAGCCCCACAGTGGGATCTGTTTTCTCCATTGCCTCAAAAGTCGTCTTTTCGTTCCTGCCCACAAGGATTGGCTCCAGCTGCTCTGCATGGAAGCCTCATATGCCATTTGGGTCTCAGGGATCAGTATTCCTCCTCCTGTAGCTCCCAGCACCAACACATCCTCTGGCCTGGCACCAACTCTTCCCACTCATATATCCAAAGCAACGCCAGCTCTCAGAGTTGTCAAGTGGGTGGTTCCCCCTGAATTAGCAACCACAGGGTTCCCCACAACACCTATCCCTCTGCTATTAGCTTGCACTGTCTGTGTCACTTGACACAGCTCACCAAGCTTGTCCTCCCCCTTTTGCTGACCTGTTTATCACAGTGTCATCTGTCTTGTCTGCTTAGATCTGTCTGTAATGCAGGTGTCACATACAAGGGGCACAGTTCAGCTTCTTCACTTTGCTGCCATGTTGGATTTACTGCATTAAATTTTATTATTTTCCTGCATCAACCAATATCTCCAATTGATTTAAATGCTTGAGTGTGTATCTGTGTATTAGTGTGCTGTATTCCTCAGGGTTCTCCAACCACCATATTATTCAGTTGACTTTCAATACTCACTTCTACACCAATGTAAAGACAAATGCTAACTATATGGTGCATTTTGAAAGCAGGCAGGATGTTTTATCTTATAGTTTCTGAATAATGGAATTGCAATAATCTACCTGATTCCCAGGCCTTCCCCAAGACAAGGGCCTCAGGGAGTCCAAGGCTATAATCTCAGGAGACAACAGAAACTTTTCTAAGAACACAAACACCTGCTCTTTCCTGGGATCAGGATGTCCCCGAGTTCATCTGAGGTGACGCAGGCTCCAGCCCATGGTGACCCCCAGAGAGAATGCTCCCCACTCTATACTGGCTCCTCAGTCAGGGCCATTGATGCCACAGCCACTCTGGAAGCCAGAGAGATGACTGGTCACTACAAGGCTTTGTTCCTCTCTGTGGTGGGTAGGAAGAGGAACAGCTGGCCTACGATGGACACAGACACACATCATGAGGGAGAATTTGGGGGGAGTGGAGAATTCACAGGCAGGGTCTTGTGGTGGGGACTCCTCCCAAGCCAGGAAAGGAGACTCAGGTTTCCAGACAGTATGCTCAGAGTGGAGCAGAGGGTGAGAGTATGGGGAGAGGAGAGAGGAGAGCAGACACCAGTACTCAGACAGAGCACATGGACTCAGAACCTTTATCTCTAGCACTTTACATAACAGCAGAGGAACACGGACAGAACAATGTGTCTGATGCTCAGCCCTCATCTGTGGCCAGAGTCATGGAAAATGATGATTTAGCACAGAAATAGGGTAAATGTTTCTCTATAAATTTGTTCGTCAGCGAGCACAGATAGACCCTGCTCTCCAGACAGTAAAAGGAAATCACTCCCAGCTCATAGTTCAGGAAGACACTGACTCAGATCGATCTATGCTGTGTGGGAGTCAAGGTGAAGTCCAGTGGATTGCTGCAAACATCAACAGCAGTTGCTGGGATAAGGGGGCATCAGACCATTTCTGTGGAAAGACACCTTGCAAACCCCCAAGGACCAGACTCCCAAGCCCCTAATGTTCACCTGCTAAAAGTACTGACTGGATTGGAAGCCCTCAGTGTCCTGGACAGTCTCATGATATATGAAGGCCCGGAGACAGGAGACAGAATCAGGTCCCACCATTTCCTTAGAGTAGATGTAGTTTTCCCATCTTCAGAGACAAGGCTGTGGTGAGCGGTCTTAAGATCGAGAGTCAGATCTGCCTGAAACTTGATGATGATGGTTTCCAGACTCAAGGAATGTGGAGCGAGAATGAGTCTGTCTCTCAGTAATTTCCACGAATAGGCTGCTGGGGCCTCCCAGCTGACACACTCACGCCACTGGTGATGGATGCTCCCCGACACCCCTCAGCAGCTCCAGGTCCGTCTGCACACAGGACGGTGACATCATTGAGCAGACTCCCCAGTGCGTGTCCCTAGTCTGAATTCTGATTCCTGCTCTCAGTCACTGATTCTCCTCACAGAACAGATCCAGGGCCTGGTGGTGCTGGGTACACAGGGCCTTCTCCTCCTTGTCCTGCCTCTTCCTCTCGATGCTGGTGGGGGAGAGCTGCCTTAGCAGGTCAGCAAAACACTGAGCAGGAGATTTCTCCTGATGTCCCTGGAGGGGCAGTGGTGCTGGCAGATGGGGCAGAGGAGCATTTCGAAGAGGCCTGTCTGGCACTGGTGCAGGCAGGGCTCACAGCAGTTGTGGCTACAGTCCTGGGTCACTGGGTCTCACAGGAGCACCAGGCACACAGGGCAGCTGCAGTTCGAACAGGGAGGTGGCCAGGGCCAGGTTGCTAGGGTGGCTGTGTGAGGGGGCTGGGAAGGCCTGGGTGTGCAGGAGCAAGAGGGAGAGTTGACTGGAGCCTTCCCTCTCACCTCACTAACTCTGGGGACAAGTGCCGCAGCTAGAACAATCTCTGTGGGTGCCTCCCCATGGTGAGATGAATGCTTCTGTACAGAAGCTTCTCTGCCTAGAGAAAGTCACAGCACACATTGATGCGATGGGATTGGAGAGGGCCTTCCTGACCAGGAGGGCTCAGGCCCACCCAGAGCACTCTCAGCGGCCCCTGGGGATCCCATACCTGCAGGTTCCATCCTAGAAGAAGCAAGTATGCTCCCACTTACAACCCCCACAGGTGACAGTGTACACCCCCATACCTCTCCCCTGAGACTATGATTTCAGCCTTCCTTCCCTGACAGATCCCTCTGAAACGCAGCCAGGAGACCTCTGCAGCCTCTGAGAGTCTTGGCTTCTAGGAGCACTGAGCTTTGAGGTTCCTCCCATCCTAGAACCCTGGCCCTGACCTGCCCCCCTTGGAGTGGATGCAAGTTCTCCAACTCACCTTCTCTGGGAACTGCAGGGCATGGACCCTCTCAAGCTGCCTCTGCTCCAACCCATGTCTCAGCAGCTTCAGATGCTGGAACAGGCACCAAAGACCTCTCTGGGTCCCTGGGATGTGCTGGACCCTTCCCATGGACAGCAGGTCTCCAGGCTCCTGGACAAAGTCTCAGGAGGGGGCTCTCCAGGGAAGCTCAGAGCAGAGTGTGAGGGGAGCCAGGGACACTGCTTTATACACCCTGCAGGATGTGGCCTCTCCAGCCTCCCCCTCCCACTGGCTGGCAGCCTAATCCCATCAGCTATGGAGAAGTGACTGATACAGGGCACTGCCTATTCTCCTCTGAGACTAGGTCTTTCAGGATGGGGTCCACTCCTCCCCTCCCCCTCTTTCACAGTAACCTTTCCTAGACTGGCTGTGGGTACAGGTGGATGCCCGGCAGGGATCCTGGCTCAGGGTCACATCAGGGATGAGCTCATCTTTGGCAATTTCTGTACACATGTCTGAGCTGACCCATAGGCAGGATTGGGAAAGGGTATATCTGTGGTCAAGCTGACCGGGTGGGTCACTCGTGTAGTTTCCCTCTCTCCAAAGGACCAAGTTCTAGCTGGTGATCTCCTTAGTAGGGAATTGTGACACTGATTCTGTGTTTTGCTGTGGTCAGATCTTTTATTAGGACATAAACACCACCTTTTTTTTTTTCTTTTTTGACATTTTCACAGATTGTTTCACTCTACTGTGTGCTCCTGCACAGGTGTTTTATCTTCTGGAGATCAAGGAACAGACCCCAGACCACTTTTCCAAGCAGCTTAGAGACAGCTGGTGAGTCAGTGTAGGACAGGGGTTTCCAGTCAAACGGTCACTTCTTAGGTTCCTCCATAGAACCAGGAGGGACTGACATTGGGCTACCAAACCCAGGACATGAGACCAGGAGATGGTGATGTGCCCTAGGCTCCCCTCGCTCCTGACAGTCTGTCTCTGCCTCTGTCTCACTTGCTTTGACCTTGGCAGCTCTGGCTCCCAGATGTGGGGTTTGTGCTTATAACCCTGGTCAGCCCCCTCATGCCTACACCCTTGCCTGGGGGATGGCCCCTGGCTCATCAAGCTCTGAGATTCATCAGAAAATGACTGGACTTCTTGTCTTTGGTCCTTTCCAGAAATTCCCAGAAAGTCAGAGGGACACAGCTTCTGGGAGCTGCGATCCCTGGTCTTCCATGGGGGAGGGGTGGCCCCAGACCTTTCCAGCCTGGGGAAAAGCAGCATCTGCACAGAGGTCAAGGGGGGGGGGAGCCTGAGGCACCTGGGCATCCACCTGAGCTGGGGCCTGGGTCTCTACTGGCAGTATAAGGAAAGGAGGATGGGTGGGTGTCTGTAGGATGGGGTTACCAGGCTTCTGTTCCCCAAGAGGCTGGGCACCTCTACCCATCCTCTGGTGGAGAAAGAGCCCTTGTGGGATGGGGGCAGACCACAGAGGACCCTCTGTGGGGCCTCTTGCTAGAGTCAGACAATTGCAGTCCAGGGCTGGAGCCAGGAGGATTGTGCTGAATGAGGTGAAGCAGAAGGGAAGGACACATGTCAGAGAATTTGATGTCTCTGTGTCCAGAGAAAGGGCCAGGGAAAGACATAACTTGCACCTGGAGCATAGATCGGAGGTGTCTGGCCAGGGAGGGGAAGGGAGGTGGTCAAACAGGAGGGATAAGCACAAGGGATGGAGGTGGCAGGGCTTGGGCCATATTATTGGGACTGTGGGGAGAGAAATAAAATCCTGTGCCAAGATGAGCAACAATGAAGGAAAGTCAAAGAAAGAAACTCATTGCTCCCCTCCCTCCTATTGTTTTCTGTGGGGTAGCTGCCTCAGACCAGCTTATGGTGACCCAGGGCTCAGAGCTAAAAGGAGGTGCATGAGACTCCATGAGGGCAGGAGAGCAGCTCAGATCATCTACCCAGTTAGACAGTGAGATTATAAACTTGCAAGTACAGGAGTCCTTTTTCATTAGCATTTCTGTGGTGTCCTTTGGGTAGATTCCCAGAAGTGGGATTGCTGGGTTGAATGGTGGTGCCATTTTCAGTAGCTTGAGTGTCCTCCACACAGCTTTCCGCAATGGCTGGACCAGTTTGTACTCCCACCAGCAGTGTAAGAGTGTCCCTTTCTCTCCAAATCCATGCCAGCACTTGTTGTTGCCTATCTTTGTTTTTTTGTTTTTTTAGTATGGGACATTCTTACTGGTGTGAGATGGTTTATCAGCATGGTTTTGATTTGCATTTTCCTGATTATTAGCGATGTACTTGCAAGTCTATTGAAGTACTGTTTATTATAGCCAAGGTGTGGAAACAACCCAAATGTACAAAACTGACAAATGACTGAAAAATATGTGGTCTATGTACACAAAGTGATATTATTAAGCAATCAAAATGACAATATTATGTCATTCTCAGCAAGATGGATGGAGCTAGAAAGAATCATGTTAACAGAAATAAGTCAGAAAGAAAAACAGAATTACATGGTGGCCTCACTTATATGAGGGATATTGGGAAAACAAACAAATGGACATGAAAATTTTAAACTGAGATCAGAATGGAAGCATAGAACAATAGAGGGGGAAGGGATATCGTTGGGGGAGGGTACAAGAGTTTAAGCTGCTTTATGGGTGACAAGGTTGTGGGAGAACTAATGGGAAGACAATGATGTGAAATTAAAAATTAAAATTTATAAAAAAGTGATATCAGTGCACCATGTTCAGCACAGGAAGCATCAATACAGTGGCCTGGAGACTGGAGAGCCACGCCTCACACCTGACTGCTATAGGCTCTTGCAGAACCAGGTACCTGCCTGACAGTCAACCCTGAGACCCCAGCAGCCTGGACAGTTGCATCCCAGGAACATAGGTTCTCCCCCAGGAAGAGAGGACGTCACTGGTGTAGAAAGAGACCAGAGACCTAGCATCAACCAGGACTTACAGTTAGAGGAGTTGGGTTAATGAGATGGGGGAGGGGATGAAGAGTGGAGGGGGAGAGGGAGGGGGATATTGGGAGGCCAGAAAGAGACTAATAGCTATGCTAATGTGACCAATGTTACAGGCAAATTTAAAAAATGACTAACTAAAATAAAAAAAATAGTGAGGTCAGAGCTCTGTTGGATACTTATTGCTGAGAACAAAGTCCTGATTTTAGGGGCTCAATGAGAGCCCAGGGGGCAGATGTGACCTGACTTGCATCCCATGGCCTAGTCCCCTGCTGGCTTTCCTTGGAAACAGGAAGAGGCTTTTCTTCGATAACTGGAGTTTTGGGGGTTCTTTAGGCCCCCAAGATCCTCCCACAGGCCTCTGTGTGCCTTTCTGATGGCTGCTGGGGGCTCCGCTCACCTTAGTCAGTTCTGTCTCCTTAGACCTGATTTTCCACAAACAAGCTGTCCTGAGTGCAAACCCCAAAGAACACATGAAACAACATTTTTTCTCCTTTGTTCTCTACTGTCTGAGAGCAGTTGAGGCTTTTACCCCCCTCAGGTTCAGGACCACCCACTGCATCGAGCCATGGGCTCACAGATCCTCTGAAGGACATATACTCAAGTGGCTCCTTGCTCATCCTGTTCATGGACACTGTGCTTTTCAGGAAATACGCACGCATCATCATCCAGGTCACCAAATGTATGTTTCATCCAATTCATTCTCAGCCTCAGTCCTGCTCACCCTTCATGTGAACACTGTCACACATGACCAGGGAGACAGAGGTCTATTAGGATGGACATGAAAGAACACCTGGTGAGCCCCTGATGGGAGGTGGGGCACTGGATCCTGGAGCACCACCAGCCCCCACCCTCAACCCCCTGCGGTGGAGGGGGATCTCCATGTCTCTGCCCTGCGGTGGAGGGGGAATCTCCATGTCTCTGCCCTGCACTGGGGGATAGGAGGATTAGAGGTGAGCTCCACTGCAGGCAACAATGAGCAGATCACAGTAAATCCACAATGCCAAGAGCAGGGTCCTAATGCCAAGAGCAGGGTCCTAGCGTTCTTGGTGAACAAAGGAACTGAGAGAAAACCAGATCCGGAGAGGGCTTGAAGGTGCTGCCTTTCTGCCATCCTCACCCCCCCAGTGCCCACCCACCTGCTGCTGTAGAGCCAGAGCCTTTGTAATAGACTCAGGACCACCCACATTCTCCTCTAGGAGAGAAACCCTTCAGATTGGGGATGTAACCTTTTATGAAGGTTCAGCCTGTCTCTCTCCTGCGTACACATGCTCTGGGCCAGCCACTGCTGCTCCTGAGGAGATTAAGATGAAGCGTCTACAGCAAGAACTTTCTATCCCACAGGTGCTCCTGTGAAACCACCACATACCTAAGAGTTGGCTCCCAGCCCTCTGGGGAGATGTGAGGTCAGGGTTCCCCAGGGGCCTGACAGTGGATACACTCAGGGGCTGCAACACCTGCTTGAAGGGGCAGTAGGTGTTGCCACCATCCCTGCAGGTTTCAGAGGAGGATGGGCAGTGCCCTGGTCAGTCAATTGTCCACAACTGATGGGATTAGGCTGCCAGTCAGTGGGAGGGGGAGGCTGGAGAGGGCCACACCCTGCAGGGTATATAAGGCAGAGTGTCCCTGGCTCCCCTCACACTCTGCTCTGAGTTTCCCTGGAGAGCCCTCTCCTGAGTCTTCTGTTCAGGAACCTGGAGACCTGCTGTTCCTAGGAAGAGCCCAGTGCATCCCAGGCACCCACAGAGACTGTTCAGCGCCTGTTCCAACAGCTGTGGCTGCAGAGTCACAGGTAGGAGTAGAGGTCACTTGAGATGGTCCATACTCTGCAGCTCCTGGAGGAGGTGAGCTGGAGACCTTGATGCTAGGGACTGGAACCAGGGCAGCAGCATAGAATGGGGCTGGGGTTGGGGCTGGGTCTGGGGCCAGGGCCTGAGCTAGGTTGGCCCCTGGGCCCCTCACTTCTCAGAGCCCATGGGAGCTGGAGATTCCTGGAGGCTGCAGAGGATGGAGGCCTTCTGGGAATCATGGCTGACAAGTATGCTCAGGGGGAGTAATGGGGGGGGGAATGGGAAAGCAGGAATGTGTTGCCACAGGGTAAATAATGTGGGTCCCAACCACTGCCTCCCAGAATGAACCTGCAGGTGTGGGGGTCCAGGGTCAGGTAAGACCTGCTGTGGGACCTGAGCTCGGGGCAGCGTTTCCATCCTGGTGAGGAAGGTCCCAAGAAGGTTTGCTCAGCTGGTTTTTCAGAGACAAATGTGGGCTCCTGACCTGACCCCTGAGTGTCTGGTCTCTTCCTGTCCATGTGTCAGCCTCCTGCTCCTCCATGGGTCTGGGGCTGTGGGAAATGCCATCGGGACTTCCAATCCAGTGTCATCTCACCAACATGTGCTGTGACTTTCTCTAGGCAGACACTGCACAGAAGCCTACATATCACCCCTGGAGAGGCACCAGCAGAGGTTGTTCAGGCAGCAGCTCCTGCCCCTGGAGCTGGTGAGGAGAGAGGGAAGACTCCAAACCTACCTCCCTCCTACTCCTGCACAGCAAGGTCTCCCCGGGACTCCTCACACAGCCGTCCTGGCATTATGGCCCTGACTACCTTCTTGGCTGAGTTGCAGGTCGAGACCAGCTGCCCCGTGTGCCTGGCACCCCTGAGAGACCCAGTGACCCTGGACTGTGGCCATAACTGCTGCAGGCCCTGCCTGCACCAGCGCTGGGCAGGCCTCCTGGATGTGCTCCCCTGCCCCGTCTGCCAGCACCACTGCCCCTCCAGGGAAGTCAGGAGGAACCTCCTGCTTGGTGCCCTGGCTGACCTGCTGAAGCAGCTTCCCCCAGCCAGTAGCCAGAGGAAGAGGTGGGACAATGAGGAGGAGGCCCTCTGTGCTCAGCACCAGCAGGTCATGGACCTGTTCTGTGAGGAGGACCTGGAGCTACTGTGTGCCCAATGCAGGGCTTCATCCCCCCACCAAGGCCATACCCTGGTCCCTGTGGAACAAGCTGCTGCCCATCACAGGGAGAAGCTCAAAAGCCTCCTGGAGCCCCTCAGGAGGCAGTTGGAGGAGGCGGAAAGAGGCTTAGTCCTACAAGTCTCCAGAACCTGGGAGCTGATTGAGAAGACTGAAATTTACAGAAGGGAGATGGACTTCCAAGTTCAGCTCTTGAGGAGTTTCCTGGAAGATGATCATTTCAACCTCGAAAAGGAGTTGCTGAGGGAAATGTCAGCTGTCAATAGGCGAGTCAGAGAGAGCAGGAACCAGATGTCAGACTACGACAGTTCACTGCGGTGCCTGCTCAGTGACGTCACCACCCTCTGTCTACAGATGGACTTGAAGATGCTGAGGGGTGTCAGAAGCATCCACCGCCAGTGGAGCAGGTGTGTCAGTCTGGAGGCACCAGTGCCCTTCAAATACGAGTTCAGGAAGGAGGCATTCAGTTTCCCTCCACAGTATGTGGGCCTGCAAACCATCATCAGCAGGTTTCAGGTGGATCTAACTCTAGACCCCGAGACTGCTCATCACAGCCTCATCATCTCACCAGATGGGAAAACAGCCATCTTCTCTGGAGGATTGGTGGAGCCCGACTCTGTCTCCCATTCCCAGGTGTTCACATCTCACGAGGTTGTCCTGGGTGCTGAGGGCTTCCAGGCCGGCCGGCACTTTTGGCAGGTCAACATCAGGGGTGCAGGGTTGTGGTCCTTGGGGGTGTGCAAGGAGTCTTTCCTTAGAAATGGCCTGACCACCCCTTGCCCCAGCAATGGCTGTTGGCAATTTCAGCGGCCCACCGGACTTGACCTTGACCCCAACACACAGCAAATCCGAGTAGGTGTCCTCCTGGACTACGAGCTGGGAGAGCTTTCCTTCTACAATCTAGAGACCAAATCTGATCTGTATGTGCTGAAGACTGTGTTTACGGAGAAGGTCTTCCCCTATTTCTCTGCTGTACATCCCTCATCACCTTTTTCCATGACTATAGTCACAGATGAGGGCTGAACCCAAAAACATGGACATATCCACGGTCCTCCATGCTCCAGACAGGATGGCAGTTGTCCACGTGCACATTTGATTCCTGAGTGATGGTTCCCCCCCATGGTGTCACCCTCTGTCCTCTCTGGGAAATTGATGGGAACATGATGCTCCCTCCCTGGCTTGGTTTGGGGAGCAGGAAAATGTCCTGCCTACGAAGCTCTCTTCCAATTGATAGGGGGCACATTCCCCCCACCCCTCGTTATTGTCTCCTGTTTAAGATTACGGATTTCAAGGAAATATGCTAAAATGTGAGAATGGTCTTAATTAGAATTTCCTTTTAGAAAGATACAAGGGGGTGGTGCCCCCTATCAATGTCTTTGAGGATCTGGAGATGAACTCTGGCTGATTTTGGTGAGATGATCAAGACTGAGAGACTGAGGGTTTTTAGGCAGTCTTGGAAAGGACTTTGGAACAATGTTGAGAAAGGTTTTGGACAATGTTAAAGTAATCAGAGTTTTACTTATATGTTTCTTTTGTAGTAATTAGGAAATCACTTTGTCAGAAATAAATTAGTCTGCACTCTGAGAGTCTTGCTTTGACTTAAAATTTTGGTATCTGGGGATGGTGAAAAGAACCCACAAAGTCTAAAAGGGTAAATTGAGGCAAACTAGTTTAAAGTTTAAACTGTGTTTCTAAGTTTTTCTTTTTAGGTCTGAAAGAGGGGGGGACGGCTGAGAGAAGCTGGTAGCTGATTTTTGCATACCAATGGTGGAGGTAAACAGTAGAAATGCTAATGAACTGTTTTGTAGCTTGCTTCCTAGGGAGAGAAGCAGGCATAGGTGCTTCAAGTTTAAGTTAAGACAAAAAATCTTTTTTTTCCTTTATTTCACCTGATTTAACTCTCTTCCCAGAGTCCTCCTCCCTATGACCCCAGGGTGCCCTGCTCCTTCACAAACATTGTGTGTCAGCTGCCTCCCTGCCTGGCACAAAGAGCCTCACAACAACCAGCAAACCCCATGCCCACTTGTGTTGTTGGTGCCAATAATGCTAGCATGGGAACAACAGACAGATTGGGGTGCACGTCCTTGGGGCCAGTGACCGATTGCACCCCAAAAATGCCACCTTAGCATTTTGTTTATTTGTTTTTATTAGTCTAGGTCTCGCTATGTTGCCCAGGGTTGTCTCAAACCTGCGGACTCAAGTGATCCAGTAACCTCAGCCTCCAGGTAGCTTACAGTCTCACACCACCACACACAGCATTTTATATATACATATATATATATATATTACAACACTTGTGGCTTGGGCCACCCCAGCCTGCCCACCAGCAACAGGAGAATTTTCACCCAATAGTTTTATGCTTCTAACTGAACATCAACATGATGGATATACCTGCTGCTCTGGCAAATTACCGGGATTAAGTTCATAGACATTGTCCTCTTAAAGGTTGATCTAGGTTAAGTTTATTACTGATGCTGACTGAAGAGCAGGCCCTGTTCATGGGAGGGGGAAGTCCTCACACCAGCCATCTCCCTGTTCAGGTTGTCCTCCATGCAGGTGGGAACCCCGGACAGGAACCTGGCTCCCAGTTGGGGGTGTCCTTCCTGGAGGTGGGGTCATGGATGGAACACAGGTCAGGGTCCAGTCCAGGGTCTCCTGTGGGGAAAGTCTAGGCCCCCTCTGTGTGAGCACTGAGAGGAGTGCACAGTGGTCACTGGGGCCTTAGGGTAAGACATGTCCAGCAGACAGAGTGCCTGCACGAGAGGTGGAGCCAGGGTCTGGGCCCAGGTGTGAGGTGTTTGCCCCCAGCAGCACCTGCTCCACCCAGGGCAGCCACGTCTGCCCACCCCACCCCCAGTGAACCCCACCAGGAGATCCCAGTACTGCCAACCAGCCATCCTGCTGGCACGGACCAGACTCACATTCCCACCACACACACCCGGAGGGAGTGCCTGTCCCCAAGATGGGCAGCAGAGCACAGCATATCCTTGGTGGCCTCCTGCCACCCTGGTCACACTAGTGAGTGAGTCACAGAGGCAGGTTCCAAGGACTGGGCTGAGTAGAGAGGAATAAGTTCATCACCAAGTAGTTCCTATAGGTCCAAAGTAGGGGTGACCCCTCCAAGTCACTGGAGTTACCTGGTGGCTCCTCCCTGAAATGCCCAATCCTCACCCCTGGCCACGGTCACCAGGATTCAGCTGGATACACCTCAGTGACAGACCTGTGGCTTTGCTCCTGGGGCAGGAGTGGAGTGTGGTAGGAGGGTGGGGGGTGTCATCTGCAGAGACACGTCTGGTTCTGCACATCCGGGAACACACACTGTGGAGAGACCAGGTATCTCTTCCTTTTTGCCACCAACCCCGGGTGTCAGGTTTCTCTTGAGTGCTGCACACCCCCAGTCATGAGGAGGTCTCTGGCAAGGTGAGGGCTACTGAATCTGAGCTCTATAGAGTCAGAGATTGGGGTATGGACAGTGACATTGATGGTATTTCTAGGGAAACTAAGGCTCAAGAGTCCATCACCCCAAGTTTAGAAGCGAGTTCTGAGGGTGGAGATTGGAGATGACACCTAGGAATTCGACGGAAGCTCTTTGTCTTTTATTAATTGATTACACACACATATTTTACATCAGTGTCTACCCTGAGGTTCCCCCACCTTATTAGCACCTGTGAACCATCATTTTAGTCTCTTGTGCCCATCCCTCTCTTGTTTTGCTGAGAATTAATTTTAAATTTCCTTGTCCTTTGGTTGTATGTTTTCCCTATATCCCGCATATAGGTGAGATCATCAAGTATTTCTCTTTATCTTTCTGGCTTATTTCTGCTGACATATTTTCTAGGCCCATCCATGTTATCACACACACATCAAATTTGTCTTTTTTGATTATAGAATAATATTCCATTGTGTACATATACCAACTTTCTGATGTAATTGCCTCTTTGGGGCCATTTATATAGTTCCCATATCCTGGCTATTGCAAATAGTGTTGCAATAAACATCTGCCTACAGGTATCTTTTTTCCTTTGGGTAGATTCCCAGAAGTAGAATAGCTGGATAGAATAGTAGTTCGAATTTCAACAGTCTGAGGGTCCTCCACACAGCTTCCCATAGTGGCTGGAACAGTTTGCATTCCCAGAGTGAAGCTCTTTGGATGACACTGTTAGTGGTTTTTACACCAGGGGCTGCAGTGCAAAGATAGTCTGAGTGCAAGGTGGGTGTTTGGTGGTAGAAATAACTCTGGAAAGAAGTCTGGGTGTACCCAGCATGCTGCCCGGTGAACAAGCTGCCTGGAGCCTGTGTATCTGCAGTCTTGGGATAAAGATCTCAATCTGTCACCTGCACAGTCTCAGCCCGCCTCTCCCAAAATGGAGGTTTTTTTTTTTTTTAAATCAATCTGGTTTAAATTTTAAACCCTGGGACATTTTGGGAACCTTGAGAAGAGAGAAATTCTCCAAAATATACCGACATCTCAGGCAAAGACCGGTGGTGCGATGTTAGTGTCACTTCTGAGCTCCGAGGCCTTCAAAGAGCTCAACATTTTCGTATAAATATGTTAAGTTAATTTCATAAATTTTAATATCACATAGTAATAAGTTGTTTGGATTTTCACTAGTTATTATGCAGATTATTTATCAATAAACATTTAATTTGTTTTTATTTTTCTGCTATTATAACAAGCTGATGAAAACCCATGCAATCATATTTTTTTTGCATTTGACAGATATTAGGCAATAGGATTTCTAGAAAAAAAATTGAGCGCTGTCACTGAAATATCGTCTAAATATGTAAAGCCTATTTTTACTCCTGCCATTAGTTTATTAAGATGTCTGTGTACCATCAAACCTTAGGTTTTGTAGTCTTAAAAAAAATTGCACTAATCTGCCAATGGAAAATAGTATCAGTTCGTTGTACTGAAAAAAAGAAATGGCTTAACATTTTGGGGCAGGGCTAGTTAAAGTACAATCACAAATATCTAATATAATCTAAAATAAAACAAAGGACAAAACAGGACCAGAAATGAAAACTAAAACCCATGTGCTCACAAACACTGGAACACAACAAGAACTGGGAACACTCACAGAGCACCCCAAAACTAGACACAAACTCAAATGCAAGTACAAAAGGCCAAGTAGCCTATCTCAGGACAATGCCTGCAAGGTCATTATCTTTAAACTCTTCCACCCGCATGCACATTGCAAAGGAAACCTTAGGGTTCCACAACCATGAGGTTCACTCCATATGGCAAATACCAAGATGAACGGAGTCACAGGGGCAGCCACCTCACCCAGTCAGTGCCCACCATGCAGCAGATACCTGTCCCCAGGAGCGCTAAAGGCAGCAGCAATGCTTAGGAGTGGTTACCAGGAGTGCATCACCCACAACCAACCATAGACACCAGCTCAGGGCCCTTGGTACTCCCATCAGGCAATGTCAGACAAGACAGGAGGCCCAGCGTCTGCAGAAGTTTCTTCCTTAGAGGCTGGTTGTTGGGAACAGACCAGCCAAAGTAACTCCATTTTGTTTAAAACCTCCATTTTGAAGCCAGTGTCCTCTCCCTGACCTTGGTGGAAAGTACCCACCACGGCTGGCAGGTCTGACATCCTGTTTCTGCCCTTATTCCTGGTTGTCCCTGACAACCATCTTGTCCTCCTGATAGATGATGGATGCTGGCATTACTGGGAGTTATGGGAACGTGGGTATGTCTCCTACACCTGCTTGTTTCTTTCACAATAAGGGATGATGGTGGTTTTGCCCTAAAAAAAGTCATCACAGAGACTGCTTGGCGTCTGTCTTGCCAAGATGGTTTGGGGAATCTAGTGTACCAGTAATAAACCTGCAACTTTGAACTTCAGTCAGTGTCTTGTTGAGTGTCCCGGAATCACAACACTGGTCAGCTGCTGGATCCGCTGCTGGTCTCTGTAACAGAGGTCTTCTCTTCTCCCTCAGGGCTGAACAATTCCCACATGCAAACTCCTTCCGAAGCTTGTTCTTTGGGCGTTGAGTGCCATTCTTTATCTTGCTGGGTCTTCTCCCCTGTAAATTCCTTTCTCTCCTGCAAGTTGCTTCCCTGTCCTGCAAGTTTACAAGCTCTGAAAGTTACAAATCCCTTTCTCCTTGTGCAAGCACAAGACTCCAGTTCCAATGTACAAGTCCCGCAGCTTTAAGTTTCAAGTTCTACCTTCCATGTTCCTTTCTCCTCTGCAAGTTCCAAGTTATAAGGCCAGCAATGTACAAGTCTCCATCCCAATTACCAGTCACAAATCCTGGTCACAAGTTCCAAGATCCCTTCAATTCTGCAAGTTACCAATTCCTTTTCCTCTGCCAGTTCCAAGTTACCAGATTCTTCTCTGCAAGATAAGGTCAAGTCCCAATTCAAGTTCTAGTCCCAGTCACAAATCACCTCTCAGGGGGAGACCATGACTTAAATTCCTGTGCCCACATTAGAATGTGATCCGATTAAGTGGGCTCACACCCTATAGACTCCTTGATTGGATTTAGATTAAGACCGTCACCACGGTGGCCTGACCTGGCCTTATGGAAGGATTTTGTATCTGTGAGGCAGAATATCTGCACTCATCTGTGCTTATAGTCAGGAGTGGAGGATGGGTGTGTGGGGTCCATAGACCCGACCCAGTTGGTTGGTCCCAGGATCTCAGAGGAGTCCCTGTGGAAGGGAAAAAGGACTGTCCAGAGAATGCTGAGTGCCTGCGGAGACCTGCACTTGACTTTGGAGCCTCCCCTGCATTCACCAGAAGCCAGCCCTCCAAATGAAGAGGCCTCTCCCCTGAGCTCCGGGAGAAGACTGTGGTTTGGTTTGAATGATTGCTCTTTGTTCTCCATTGCTTGACAGTCAGTAACGTCTTGGTTAAACTGAATCTAGTTTTTGAATTTCTGGCCTTAGCTCACTGGTCAAAGGCCTCTCTGTATTCAGCTGTTTTGCCCTAAGAACCACAAGAAGGCCTGAGGGGACCTGTCCACTTCCTCCTGCAGGGGACGCTGAAGAGATTCACAGGTCAGCATCTCCATTCCCTAGCAGAAATACAGAGACTGAAAGACACTCAGGCGGAGGGTTCTGTCTGGCTATTTGAGACCTAAAGGCTGTGGGATCCTTTGCTCTTCTGTCTGTGGGTTCATGGGGGTGATGTCAGACTGTGTTAGCGTTTTCAGGGTCATGTACATGATGACGCGACATCAGAGCTCAGATCTGAAGGTGAGAGCCAGGATTTCTAAGGCCTGGACCAGGCAAGCAGCACTAGGTGGATCCATTTCTACCACTCCGGGACCCAGGCCTGGGTACCTGGGTTACCCCCCGCCATGACTCATCTTGGCAGGTCTGCCTTCTCCAGCACCCACAGCAGGATGAGTGGGTGGGGTGGGGGATGTGAAGGTGCAGGGACAAACCATACCCCAGGGCAGGGCTCGGTAGGTCAACAGCCCTCCAGGAGGAACAGTGGAAACTACAGTAGAACCATCAGACAAATGAAATTCAGAGACCATGGCCAGAGCGAATCCCAGCGAGAAGCTCCACAGGGCTGCGGAAGGAAGCAGGGTGGGTAGGACCTTAGCAGACATCCCAGGTGTCCAGATGTCAGAGCTACAGGACTGAGAAGCAATGCCCAGGACAGACACGGGCATGAAGGGAAGAGGCATTCAGTAAGAACCAGGAGACCCTGACACCAGAGCTCCTGGGGCTCCAGAGAAGAAGAGTTATGTCCTCCACCCCAGGAATACAGCAGTGAAGAGGCCAGGAGAGCTGCACTACATGCTGCCCGCCAGGAATTTCCCGACCCTCTCAGACTGGCCACCTGCCCCAAGGCTATTCCTGGAGACCTGTTCGGCCTAGTCTGCAGCCCCCAGGAACACGGGACCTCACTCAGGAAGACACTGCTGCAGAAAAGAAAATGAGGAGCCCAGCGGGCCAGTCATCGCCCAACACCTGGCGATGATAAAGGAACTGGAATGAGCAGAGGGGGAACCAGAGAAGGGGGAGGAAGGACATTGACAACACACACGAGCAACATAGGCAAACAACAAGAAAACAAACAATGAAAAACAAAACAAACAAACAAAAAAAAGCCAAAATTTAAGATTAAGATTGAAAAAAAAAGTCCTCAAGCAAAACTTGAACCAAGAAAGTCCCTCCTCTCCGCGGCCTCAGCCAATCACAACTAACAACCACGCGGCTCTCAGGACACTCACGGGAGTCTATGAAGTGGGTATCCGGGGTCGCCATGGGGGCGTCTCTCTCCACCCCCCTGCATCTCTGGGGGTCTCCCTACTCCATGTCCTCATCACCATCTTCTCTTTATTCCTCAGCTACTTTGCCCCTTTTGGCTCAGACCCAGGGCATTGCGTCACTAGCTCCTCGATCTGTGAGCTAAGAATCTGTTAGGGGGCTGGCTCACCTTTGCAAGTTTGGTTATTTGTTTTGCCACAGGATGACAAATCGAGAAGACCTAACTGTCTCCCAGTGACTCCAGTGCGGCCACCCATGGAGGCTGAGACACAGGGATGAGCTGGAGAATCCCAAAGACACAGAACAGGAGCCCTGAACCCACCTTCTGGAGGTTGAGAGTGCCTGACCCAGGGAGACCGGCCAGACACCAGCCTTTTCCCAGAATTCCCTACCTCCCTATCCCCCTATTCCCACCCAGGCTGGTCTCCCATGCCTGGAAAAACAGAGCATGCTGGGTGGGTGCTTGGTGTGGCCTGTGCAAGGTGCCTTGGGCGGGCAGGGCGGAGCAGGGAGAAGCCATCCCTGGCAGAGCTGCTGCCCAGAATCCACAGGGAGACCAGCCCTGAGGGGTCACACAACCTGGTCAGGCCCCTCGTGCTCCACCACAGGGCCCTGAGGACACGCGCCCCATGCAGGAGAGCCTGAACCCCAGTGGGAGAGAGGCAGCTCAACCGAGTCACAGTTGGGGAAACACAGGGTGTCCCCACCTAGAGGAACCCACGCAGGGCCCCCGAGCCCAGTCCACCCTGCAGAGCTTCCCAGAAAACCTGGGACTCAAGTGAGGGGGAAACATGGGAGACCACTCCAGGGGGCCGGAGACTGGGGGGTCCTCATCTCGCAGGGCTCACGGGAGCAGAACCCCACACTACCCCTGGCAGGGGCCTGGGGGCCTGGAGCCTCACTGTGCAAGGCTCATGTGACTCAGAGACTCCCAGAGGCTGTAGAATCAGAAACGCCCAGAGACCCAGAGATCTCATGGTCACATTAGGAGGAGCAAAGGGGCAAGCGTCCCCTGCCTGGGGTGTGTGTGGTTGCCCCCTGCTACTTCCCAAACTTTACAGGTGTGGGGTCCCTGGGCCTCCTGAAACCCCTCTGTGGGGGCTGAGCTCTGTGGTGCTTCCCTCCTGGTCAGGAAGGCCCTGAGATGGTTCACTCAGCTGATTTCTCAGAGGCAGATGGGGGCACTCGACCTATCCCCCAAGTGTCTGTTCCTTGCTCCTTGTCAGCCTCATCCTCCTTCACAAGCCTAGGGCTGCAGGAACTGCCCTTGGGACTTTCTGTCCAGGCGCTGCCCCGTCTGGAGACCGCATAGAAGTCTCCATCTCACCCCTGGAGGGGAACAGGCGGAGGTTGTTCAGGCAGTGACTCCTGCCCCCGCAGCTGGTGAAGAGAGAGGAAAAGCTCCAGTGTCCCTTCCCTCCTGCTCCTGCACAGCCAGTCCTCCTCCTCCGGGCCTCCTCACACAGCCGCCCCAGATCCATGGCCCTGGCCGAACTCCTTGGCTAAACTGCAGAACAAAGCCAGCTGCCCCGTGTGCCGGGTGCCCCTGCAAGACCTTGTGACCCTAGACTGCAGCCACAACTGATGCAGGCCCTGCCTGCACCAGCACTGGGTAGGCCTCCTGGACGTGCTCCCCTGTCCTGTCTGCCAGCAACTCTGCCCTTCCAGGGACGTCAGGAGGAATCCTCTGCTTGGTGCCCTGGTGGACCTGTAGATGCAGCTTCCCCCTACCAGTGGCCAGAGGAATGGTAGGACTAGAAGCCCCTGTGTGCCCAGCACCAGCAGGCCTTGGACCTCTTCTGTGAGGAGGACCTGGAGCTGCTGTGTGCCCAGTGCGGGGCCTTGTCCCCCCACCAGTTCCACCCTCTGTATCCTGTAGAGATGTATGTTGTCCGTCACAAGGAGAAGTTCAAAAGCCCCTCAGGATACAGCTGGAGGAGGCTGAAAGGCAGTGGGAAATGTTCATCTTGAAAACCCAAGAACTGGAGGAGATGGAGACGCAAAGGAGTGCCCTGAGCTCTGAATTTGTACATTTTAAGTGTTTTCTGCAGAAAGACCAGGATGCTGCAGAAGACCAAGTGTCCCATGCTTACTGGAAAATCTCCAAGAACAGGTAGCAGATGTGGGACTACAGCTGCTCACTCAAGCGAGGTCACTGCCAGGTCGAGGCAGCCAGAATTGAACAGTTGTGCCTTTGGAAAAAGATCAACAGCACCATCCTGGTTTCTTCTTCTGGCTTGAGGGTGGATCAGTCACCATTTTGTGGACACACATGAGAAAGGAACTATGCGCAGTTTTATGAACTAGAGACAATATGTCGGTAAGACAATCAATGGGAGTCCATTGTACGCTCAGTGACTTTTGTCTGTTTTGTCTCTTAATGAGTAAATCTGTTCGTGCCTCTATAAAAAATAAAGAGGTGGGGCAGGCATGCCAGTTTTTAAAAATGTATTAGATGATTTAAAGTAAGAGGAAAAAGAAAAAAAAACAACAGGACAGTAAAGTGTCTACCAATCAGCCCTTGTTAATAACATGAAATTGTACAGACACACCGAAAATGCTCATATCTTTGTGTAGTTTTTTATTCAATTGTGATTCCACCAGTTGATAGATATTATGCAAGATGCTGAGGATACAAAAATAAACTCTAAAAATTCTCATTATTTTCTGGTCTTGCTAGCTAGAGGAGGCCAAATTTTCAATATTATGGTCAGCGCCAGAGTGAATGGATATGGAACATTCTGTGGTGGGACCTCTCATTGCTACTACAGGAGCAGTCACACAGGGGATCCAGGTCTGAACTGTCTTCTGAGGTCAGGTACCCAGAGGATAGGGAGGAAGAGGTGCAGAGAGGAAGTACAGAGCCTTCCAGTCTGAGGAGACAATGCATACATGGCAGCCCAGAGGTGCCCCTGTTCCCTAATACAAGGTTCTGTGAGGTCAGTGTCAGCACCTGGGCAGTTTCCAGTTTCTTCATGTGACTGAGTGGCTGGAATCAGTAGTGTGTATGGAGCTGAGGCTTTTAGCAGCAGGGAAAGCCTTTGTTCCAGGAAGACCACTCCATAACAGAAGGGCAGGGGAGAGGAAAAGTACAGGGGAGGCTGGATTAAGTGGGGATGGAGAGTAGGAACAGCAGGGAGAGAACACATAGCTGGGATACTGAAGAGTCATGCCTGTGTCTGACCAACAGGGGGCAGAGGCATCCTGTGGAGGACAGTGAAGGGAGGCAGGCCTCCTGGGCTCAGATGGGTGAGCAGGTAGAAAGGGCACAGACCTGAGTACTTGGTGGGACAGCATTGCCCATTCTAGGGTGAGGGTGGGCAGAGGGTCTCACAGACAGGGTTTTCCTGCTGGTGCTCTCCTGAAACCCTGAAGGAGAGTCAGCTTTCCTGACAATTGACTCTGATGTGGGTAGGTGAGGCCAAAGCATGGTGGGGGTAAGGCACAGCACCAGAGAGCAAGAATGGAATCTGACTCTTTATTTGCAGGACACTGCATGAACAGAGGGGAAATAGGGACATGTTTGTGTCTGGGACTCAGCATTCATCTGTGACCAGAGTCATGGAAAACAATGAAATACAAGATGTAGCTGAGAAATAGGGAAGGAGCTGTAGGTAACCATATCTGTCAGCGTCCAAAAGTGGGTTCCCCATTTTTTAATTTTCTTTATTTTAATTTATACATATATATGTCACATCAATCACTTCATTGAGGTCCCTGGGGGTCCCCCACCACCTCCCCTCCCTGGCCACTCCAGCTGGTCCCCTCCCACAGTTGTGTACTTTCATTTGGTTGTCCATATATTAGTGAAACCATTTGGTATCTGTTTTTTTTTCCCTTCTGACTTGTTTCTGCCAGTATGATTTCTTCTAGGTACATCCATGTTACCAGAAAATCATCGAATTTGTCATTTTTTATTGATCCGTAATATTCCATTGTGTATATATATATATATCAATCACATCTTTTTCATCCAGTCCTCTTTTGGGGGGCATTTGGGTTGTTTCCAAGTTCTTGCAATTATAAATAGGGCTGCAATAAACATCCGAGCACAGGTGTCCCTTTGTACCCACATTGAGATCTCCTTTGGGTAGATTCCCAGAAGTGCAACTGCTGGGTCAAATGGTAGTTCCATTTTCATTAGTTTGAGGGTCCTCCACACTGCTTTCCATAGTGGTTGGACCAGTTTACAATCCCACTAGCAGTGTAAAGTGTTCCTTTCTCTCCACATCCACGCCAGCACTTGTCGTTGTCTGTTTTTTGGATGTGGGCCATTCTTATTGGTGTAAGATGGTATCTTATTGTGCTTTTGATTTGCATTTCCCTTACTGCTAATGATGTTGAACAATTTTTCATGTGCCTAATGGCCATTTGGACTTCCTCTTAGGAAAAGCTTCTTTTTATATCCTCTCCCCATTTTTTTAACTGGGTTCTTTGCTCTGTTTTTGTTAAGTTGTGTGAGTTCTTTGTGTATCTTTGTTATCAGACCCTTGTTGCTTATATGGAGGGCGGAAATTTTTTCCCATTCAGTTGGGATTCTTTTTGTTTTTTCTTTTGTCTCTTTTGCATTACAGAAGCTTTTTAGTTTGATGTAGTCCCAGCTGTTTATGTTTTCCTTCATTTTTTTGCCTTCTATGGATGTGGCCAAAAATGGATTTCTGAATTGTAACTCATGAAGGGTTTTGCCCAGGTTTTCCTCTATGTATGTTATGGTCTCGGGTCTTAAGTCTAAGTTTTTGTACATGGTGTGAGGGAGGTGTCTTGGTTCATTTTTTTGCATGTCTTGTTCCAGTTTTCCCAACACCATTTATTGAAGAGACTGTCCTTGTTTCAATGTAAGTTTTTCACTCCTTTGTCAAAGATTAGTTGACTGTATATGTGTGACTTTATTTCTGGGGATTTGGTTCTGTTCCATTGGTCTGATTGTTTTTATACCAGTACCAGGCTGTTTTAATTACTATGGCTTTGTAGTATAGTTTGAAGTCTGGAATAGTAATTCCTACATTCTCTCTTTTCCTGGTCAGGAGGTTTTTAGATAACAGAGGTCTTTTGTTATTCCATATGAATCTCTGGAATTTTTGTTCTATATCTTTGAAGAATGTTGTTGGAATCTTTATAGGGATTACATTGAATTTGTAGATTGCTTTTGGTAGGATGGCCATTTTGATGATGTTAATTCTTCCAATCCATGAGCAGTGAATGTTTTTCCATTTCCTTATGTCTTCTTCTATCTCCTTTGCAGAGTTTTGAAGTTTTCCTTATATAGATCTTTCACATGTTTTGTTACGTTTACCCCTAGGTATTTTTTTTTTTTTTGGTGCAATGGTAAATTGGATGTTGTTGTTTTTTTTTTAATTTATTCTTCTTCTGTTTGACTTTTTGTGTAAAGGAAAGCTTCTGTCTTCTGTGTGTTGATTTTGTAACCAGCTACTTTGCCGAACTGGCTTATTGTTTCAAGAAGTTTTTCTGTGGATTTTTTTGGGTTCTCTACATATAGAATCATGTCATCTGCATATAATGAGAGCTTCAGTTCTTTCCCTATCTGTACTCCTTTTATATCTTTCTCTTATTGTCCTTGCTAGAACTTCCAGTACAATGTTGAAAAGTATTGGAGAGAGCGGGCATCCTTGCCTGTTTCAGGATCTTAATTGGAATGATTTTAGTTTTTCTCTGTTTAAGATGATGTTTGCTGTAGGTTTGTCATTGGTGGCTTTTATTATGTTGAGATATGTTCCTTTTATCCCCAAATTTTCAAGAACCTTTATCATAAATGGGTGTTGAACTTTATCAAATGCTTTCTCTGCATCTATTGATATGACCATATGTTTTTTTTGTTTTCTCCTTATTGATGTGGTGGATTATGTTAATTGATTTTCGAATGTTTGACCATCCCTGTGCTCCTGGGATAAATCCCACTTGGTCATGGTGAATAATGCTTTTTATACATCATTGGATTCGGTTTGGCAAGATTTTGTTTAAAATTTTTGCATCCGTGTTCATTAGGGAAATTTGGTCTATAGTTTTCTTTCTTTGTGCTGCCTTTATTTGCTTTTGGTATGAGAGTGATGTTTGCTTCATAGAATGTGTTTGGCAGTTTTCCTTCTTTCTCATTTTTTTGGAAAAGTTTTAGTAGTGCTGGCGTTATTACGTCTTTGAATGTCTGGTAGAATTCATTTGTGAAACTATCTGGTCCTGGGCTTTTGTTTTTAGGTAGAGTTTTGATGACTGCTTCAATCTCACTGCTGGTGATTGGTTTGTTTAAGTTCTCTAACTGTTCTTCGTTTAATTTTGGATGGTTATATCTTTCCAAGAATTTGTCCATCTCATCCAGGTTGTTGTATTGGTTTGCATACAGGTGTTCGTAGTAGTCTCTGATTATCCTTTGGATTTCTGATGTGTCTGTTGTGATTTCTCCTCTTTCGTTTGTAATCCTGCTTATTTTAGTGTTTTCTTTGTGAGGTTTGCAAGGGGTTTATCAATTTTATTTATTTTTTCAAAGAACCAACTTTTGGTTTTATTGATTTTTCTCAATAGTCTTTTTGCTATCGAGATTATTTCTGCTTTTATTTTTATTATTTCTTGTCTTCTGCTGGGCTTGGTTTTTTTTTTTTTGTTGTTGTTGTTGTTGTTGTTCTTTTTCTAGCTCATCAAGTTGGGAGATTAGGTTATTTCTTTGGTTGTTTTCTTGTTTTTTTATATGAGCCTGTATTGCTATGAATCTTCCTCTTAAAAATGCTTTTGCTGAGTCCCAGATGTTTTGGAATGTTGTGTCTTCTTTGTCATTTGTTTCAGAGAAGGTTTTAATTTCTTCCTTAATTTCCTCAGTTACCCAGTCTTCATTTAGTAACATGTTGTTCAGTCTCCATGTGTTGGACTTATTTCTTGCTTTCTTTTCATTGTTGATCTCTAGTTTAATGCCTTTATGATTGGAGAAAAGAGTTGGTACTATTTCAATCTTTGTATACCTGTTAGTGTTTGCCTTGTGTCCTAAAATATGGTTGATTTTTGAGAATGATCCTTGTGCACTTGAGAAGAAGATGTAGTCTTTTCCTTGTGGGTGTAGTGCCCTGTAGATATCTATTAGGTCCATACGGTCTAGATCTTCATTTAGGGATTTGCTTAGTTTTTGTCTTGTTGATCTGTCCTTTGGTGAGAGTGGTGTGTTGAAATCACCTACCACATATGTGTTCTCCCCAATGTCTGTTTTCAGTGTTTCAGTTAGTAGTTGTTTGATGAATTTTGGTGCTCCCTCATTTGGCGAGTATATGTTAATAATTGTTACATCTGTGTTATGTATTGACCCTTTTACCAATATGTAGTAGCCTTCTTTATCCCTTGTCACCTTTTTTAGCTTAAAGTCTACATTATCTGCTATTAATATGGCTACTCCTGCTTTAGCACTTTTCTCCAGTCCTTTACTTTTAGTCTGTGCTTATCTTTTGCGTTTAAGTGTGTTTCCTGCAGGCAGCAGAATGTTGGGTCTTGTTTTTTGATCCACTCTGCTACTCTGTGTCTTTTGATTGCTGAATTGAGGCAGTTGATGTTTAGGGTGATGATTGATATTTGTTCCAGTGTTGACTTTTGGAGGGTCATTTGGAGTTTAGGGTTTCCTTTTTTTTTTTTTTTTTCCTGATACTTGAGATCCTGAAGTAGGTTTTTTGGTTGTCATTTTGAGGTTCTGGTTAGCTTTCTTGTTTTGAATTGTTTATTCTTCTGTTGGTTTTAATCTGAGGGTTTCTTGCAAGATTTCTTGGAGTGGTGGTTTAGTGGTAGCATATTTCTGGAGGCTTTGCTTGTCTGTGAAGGTTTTATTCCTCCTTCATAGAGGAAAGAAAGCTTTGCAGCATAGAGTAATCTTGGCTGGCACTTTTTATCTTGGAGTTTTTTTTAAGATATGACTCCATGCTCTCCTTGCTTGTAGTGTCTCTTCAGAGAAGTCTGAGGTCAGCCTAATAGGTTTTCCTTTGTATGTTATCTGTTTCTTTTCTCTAGTCAATCTCATTACTTTTTCCTTATCCTGGACTCTTGGGAGTTTTACACTGATGTGTCTTGCTGTGGTTTTTCTTTTGTTGATGTAGTTTGGTGTTCTTTTGGCTTCCTGGATGTCAAATTTCATTTCTTTCTTCAGGATTGGGAAGTTTTCTTCCATTATTTCTTTAAATTGCCTTTCAGTACCCATATGCTTCTCTTCTCCTTCAGGGACACCCGTAACTCTTATGTTTCCTCTCTTTGAAGAATCAGACAGATCTCTGACTTTTTCTTCAATTTTCTTACCTTGTGTCTCTCTTTCTCTGTCTTTCTTCTTCCTCTCAATTTTGGTGTCCTCCAGGGTACTTACTTGTTCTTCAATTTCATCCAGTCTGCTTTCGTAACTTTTCCCTGCATTTTTGAGCTCTTCTGTTGTTCTCTTTAGATCTTGGGTTTCTTTCTGGATCTTGCTCAGGTATTCAATTTTATTCTTCAATTATTCAATTATTGTATCTTTGTTGATGTTTTCTTTCTTGATGTTTTGCATTTCTTCTTCCAACTTATTCACTTTCTCCGCCATGCTCACTTCTTTTTCTTTATGTTTTTCTAATTCTTCCCTTAGCTCTTTGAATGATTGTAACATGCACAGGTTCAGCTCCTTGTCTGGGAGGTAGCACATTTTTTCAATGTTATATTTTTTGGTTTCTAGAGTTTGTCTTTCCTTCGATGGTGTATTGGTTTCTGGTGGGCTTGTTGGAGTGTTTGCCTTTTTCCTCTTTCCTGTGCTTTGCTTTTGCACTTCTTCCACATATTGAGCAACTATGGCTCTAGTATTAGCTGGCATAATGATTGGAGTCTCCTGGTAGTTTGTAGTTGATTCCGTCTTTGTGTCTGTGTAGCTGAGGTAAGTAATTTTTTTTCTTTCCTTTGGCAGATTTGGGTGGATAAGTGTATGTGGTTGCTATGGTACACTGTCTTCTCATCTTATAATTTATGCCTTATAGGCTTATTGGACAATACCTGTTTCCCTAAGAGGAGTTATGATTAATAGAAGTAGGGCTTCTTCTGTGGTTCTTTATGGAGGAAGAGTTTAGGTGTCTTTTGTTGTCGTTCTTTTTTATTTAGAGTCTGGTTGGGTTATTTTTTCTGCACCAGGGCCGAAGACAGAGTTAGCAGCCACATCCAGTAGCCTAACTCTGAGGAAGAGAAGTCAAAGACTTTTGCAGAGCCTGGGCCTCTGATGCTGTCTCTAACTTTGCCTGATGGGGGCACCTTAGCTCCTGGGACTGGTATCTTTTAGAGCTGTTTGTTGGTGCTGATCAACAACTCACAAAAAGTTGTTAATGCTCTGTGTCTTTGACGCCAACACTGGGTGATCAGTAATGGTGATCTCTACTGGTCATACTGTTTGGCATTACTGGTGACCACTCCTGAGCATCATTATTCTCAGGATTCCCGGTGACAGGTGGCAAGTGCTCTGCTTCTCCAATGAATAGTATCTGGGTGAGATCACCAGCCCCTAATGGCTACTGAAGATCTGTGCTTTCCCTTGAAACATAGGCTCTGGGCTAGTTGAAACCTGAGGTCTCAGGTGATAGAGCACAGGGGTGAGATCCCACAGTTACCTGTGCTCTGTTGGGCGCTCTAATTGGCTATAGACCTTGGTATTGGTAATATTCTTCTCCCGCCTTTGTGCCAATTTCATAAAGAGGCATCATTTTTGAACATTAGCAACTAATACATGGTTCAGCAATAAAATCTATTATACATATGCTTACATTTACTTACATAAAAAGGAGGAACTAGGAGAAGGGACAAAAGCAAATAATAAGTGCTGATATTAGGGAGATGGTACCCAGGAATTCCTTGTAATTTTTTTGTTGTTTTTTTCTTTTGTTTTTTTTTAATTCATTTTATTGATTTGTCACAATTGTGCATTAATTGATCCCTCCTCCTCCCTCCATATCCCCCTTCTGTATCCACCCTCCAGTCACTCCATCTCCCATTTTTCTGAGATTTGTTGGTTGGTTAAGTTGATGTTCAGTTGTTGGTTATTTGCCCCGTTGTTCTCTTCCGATATCTGGTAAATGTGTTTTGGGGTTTTTTGCATACATATGTATATATATATTTATATTACATTAGTCCATTATTGTGTACCCCAGGGCTTTCCTACTTCACTAACATTTGTTAACTATCCTGATCTTTTGTGGTCTTCACCTCCACCACCTTCTTCCCCCTTCTCCTCTCTCGCTCCATGCTTCAGTCCTATTAGTTGTTTTCATTTTTTCTTATTTGCTTGTTCATTTTTCCCTATATCCATCATATAAGTGAGACCATCCTGTACTTCTCTTTTTCTTTTTGACTTATATCTGCTAATATGAGTCTTTCTAGTTCCATCCAGGTTGCTGCAAATGACATGTGTTTGTACTCCTTGATGGATGTGTAGTATTCCATTGTATATATGTACCACATTTTTTTTAGCCAATCATCTGTTTTGGGGCATTTAGTTTGTTTCCAATTCTTTGCAACTGTAAACAGGGTACCCAGGAATTCCTTGTACTATTCTGGTTCTTTTCTATAAATCTCAAACTCTTCAAAACTGATAATTTCTTTAAAAAATAAAACAATGCAAATAACAAATTATTACAACTCATTGAATAAAAGAAAACATGAATCCATACTTATGCACATAATGAATCAATCAAATGTATGATGAATGGAGATATTTATATTAACATTGTAGTTCCCTATAAAATTAATTGTTAAGTGAAAAGGTGACATTTTAGGGAAGAAATTCAGCAGACATCAGGGTCATTGGTCAAGGGAGCAAACACAAACTGTAGAACACATGATCAGGTGTAGTCAGAGAGGAGTGTCATACTCCTCCTAAAGATGTGTCATATGAATCTGATAATATACATAGGAATACACACTGAGGGACACTCTACCTTACTGATATGTATTCTTTAAAGATTCAAGGTCAAGAATATCAAGAAAGACTGAAATACTGCACCCATTTGTAGGAGACACGATAGCCAAAGACCATTCACACTTTTAACAGGGCCTTTTAGCTATGAAAGATGCTATGGACATGCAAAGCTTGGAAAGAATATATGGGTATTAGATGACAGAATTTTGAGTGTTAATTTTCTGATAATGAAGCTGTGTTATGTAAAATGAGCCAAGTTGTGGAAGTTTACACTATAGTCATCGGGGATCATGGCATAATTTCTTCATTATAAATGGTTCAGGTGGAATGAAAAAGAGTTCTTTCTACTGGAACATGGATTTCTAAAAAGCAAATAAAAAATAAATAACTAAAATAGTTATGAAAGGCATTAGCAATCCTTAATTTTCATGAAGATATATCTAAGAATCAATGTTAGCAATTATATATAAGCCGGAAATGGTGGCGGGTGCCTATTGTCCAAGCACTGGGAGGCAAGAGGCTTGGGATCACTTGAATTCATGGGTTTGAAACTACCCCGGGCAACATAGAGAGACCTATTCTTGAAAAAGCAGCTAGGTGCAGTGGTAGGCACCTGTAATCTCAGCTACCTGGGAGGCTGAGGCTGGGTATGGTTTGCCTTCTTGGTACCCCAGGCAACATAGTGAGATCTAGTCTCAAAAAATATATATGTATAATATTTTGTGACACTGTAACAATTGTAGCACAGACAAAACTTGACAACAGTCACAGCTGCAGGATGTTACAATGGTGTCTGTCTGAGACTTTTTAAATGCTCTCCATTAACTCTACTGAAGGATGAATGACATAGTTTACATGCTGTTTCATCAACTGGTATTTGGGTAGTTTTAATAGAAAAACCTCAGTAGTGTGGATTTTGATTCACTAAATCTATTTAGAGATTTGTTAGATGTTAAGAAACATGCTGAAATGCTATAAAATTTTTTCATTAGATATATAGTATTTTAAACAAATTCTTCTTTAATAAAACATTTCAAATGTTAGGAAGCAATGAATATTCAGTAAATAGCCCAGGAAGTAAAATTTTATCATTTAACATTCAGATTATGTACTTTTTCTTCAAGAACTCCACATATTCTGCAGACTTACTTTGCAGACTTACTTTTTCAGACTTACTTTGAAAAGTAAGTCTTTTTTTTAGATTTTTAAAAATAATTTTTAATTTTTTTGTGCAAAGAAAGCAAGTTACATAGATGGTATACTTATTTCAATACCATAATTACGAAATTGTAACCATGCAAAATAATATATTATTTACTGATGTATGATTTTAAGGTTAAAGTTTAAATGGTAAGTCCATTTTCAATTGTTTGAGGGTCCTCCACACAATGTTCCATAGTGACTAGACCAGTTTGCATACCCACCAGCAGTGTAACAGAGTTCCTTTTTCTCCACATCCACACCAACATTTGTTGTTGTCCGTTTTATTTATATGGGCCATTCTTACTAGTGTAAGATGATACCTCAGTGTGGTTTTAATTTGCATTTCCCTGATTATTAGTGATTTGGAGCATTTTTTCATATGCCTATTAGCCATTTGTATCTCCTCTTCGATGAAGTCTTTTTAGTTCTTCTCCCCATTTTTGACTGAGTTTTTTGCTAAATTTTTGTTGAACTGTAGGAGCTCTTTGTGGATCTTTATTATCAGACCCTTGTCACTTGTCTGGAAGGCAAAAATTTTCTCCCAGGTGGTTCCCAAAATGAATTTCTGAGGTGAAATTTATGAAGGGTTTTGCCCAGGTTTTCTTCTATGTATTTTATGGTTGCAGGTCTCAATTCCAGATCCTTTATCCATCTTGAGTTAATTTTTGTACAGCATGTGAGGTTGTTGTCCTGGTCCATTTTTTACATGTTTTGATCCAGTTTTCCCAGCACCATTTGCTAAAGAGGCTATCCTTGTTTAAGAGTATGTTTTTTGACCCTTTGTCAAAGATTAGTTGACCATATATATGTGGTTTTATTTCTGGGTATTCGATTCTGATCTGTTTTTGTACCAGTACCATGCTGTTTTAAGAATTATGGCTTTGTAGTATAGTTTGAATTCTGAAATAGTAATACCGCCATTCTCTCTTCTGTCAAAAGGGTTTTGTCTATCCAGGGTATTTTGTTGTTCCATATGAATTTCAGTAATTTTTGTTCTGTCTCTTTAAAATATGTCATTAGGATCTTTACTGGAATTCTATTGAATCTGTAGATGGCCTTTGGTAGTATGGGCATTTTGATAATGTTGATTTTTCATATCTATGAACAGGGACCGTCTTTCCATTTTTGAACATCATATTCTATTTCTTCTAAGAATGTTTTATAGTTTTCTTTGTATAGGTCTTTTACTTCTTTTGTTAGGTTTATTTCCAAGTATTTGATTTTCTTTGGTGCAATGGTAAATGGAGTGTTATTTCTTTTTCAGTTTCTTCTTCTGATTGATTCTTTGCATATATGAATGCTGTTGATTTTTTTGTGTTGATTTTGTATCCAGCTACCTTACTGAAATGGTTTATTATTTCAATCAGACTTTCTGTCAATTTTTCTGGGTTCTCCATATAGTGTATCATATCATCCGCATATAATGATAGCTTTATTTCTTCTTTCCCTATTCGGATTCTGTTTATGTCTTGTTTTATTGCCCTAGCTAGGACTTCCAGAACTATGTTGAAAAGCTGTGGAGAGAGTGGGTATCCTTGCCTGGTTCCAGACCTTAATTGAAATAGTTTCAGTTTTTCCCCATTGAGGATATTTGCTGTGGGTCTGTCATATATAGCTTTTATTATGTTGAGGTATGTTCCTTTTATACCATTTTCCCCAGGGCTTTCATTATGAAAGGATGCTGGACTTTATCGAATGCTTTTTCCGCATCTATTGATATGATCATATGGTTTTTGTTTTTCTCTTTGTTGGTGTGATGGATTATGTTGATTGATTTTCAGATGTTGAACCATCCCTGTGCCCCTGGGATAAACCCCACTTGGTCATGATGGATGATCCTTTTTTCACAATGTTGGATTCAGTTTCCCAGAATTTTGTTAAGAATTCTTGCATCTGTGCTCATTAGGGAGATAGGTCTATAGTTCTCTTTCTTTGCACTATCTTTATTTAGTTTTGGAATTAGTGTAATTTTTGCTTCATAGAAGGTATTTGGTAGCTTTCCTTCTTTCTCAATTTTTGAAAGAGTTTTAACAGTACCAGTACTAGTTCCTCTTTGAAAGTCTGGTAGAATTCATTTGTGAAAACATGGACCTGGGCTCTTGTTTTAGGGAGAGTTTTGATGACTGCCTCAACTTCACTGCTTGTGATTGACCTGTTTAAATTTTTTATATCTTCTTTGTTCAATTTGGATGACTGTATTATTCTAGAAATTTATCCATATCTTCCAGGTTGCTGTATTTGTTTCATTTATGATCCTGTTTATTTGAGTTTTCTCTCTTCTTTTCTTTGTAAACCTTGTGAGGGGTTTATCAATTTTATTTATTTTTTTCAGAGAACCAGATTTTGATTTTATTTATCTTCTCGATGGTCTTTTTTGGTTTCTATTTCATAACCTCTGCTTTTTATTGTTGTTATTTCTTGCCTTCTGCTGAGTTTTGGATTTTTTTTTGGCTCTTTTTCTAGGTTCCCAAGTTTGGGAGATTAAAATATTTCTTTGGACTGTTTCAATTCTTTTTGTTTGGGCCTGTATTGCTATGAACTTTCCTCTTAATACTGCTTTTGCTGTGTCCCACACATTTTGGAATATTGTGTCATCATTGTCATTTGCCTCCATGTAGGTTTCAATTTCTTCTTTGATTTCCTCTTTTACCCAGTGATCTTCCAGAAACCTGTTGTTCAGTCTCCATGTAGTGTTTACTATCCTTATTTTCTTGAAAAGTACGTGATTTAAGTTGGAGGTAGCTCCCACAGAAGCTGTACAAAATTTAGATTCAAATTCAGCAGCAGCTGGAAAGAAAAACAAAGAAGTATATTCTTGATCTAAGACATGTTGTCTTAGAACCAAGTTAAAAAAAAAAGATAAAAGAATAGGCTGGACTGAGTTTGTCTGCCTTCTCAGCCTCTCGGGTTGGGATAGCCAGCCTGAAGGTCAACAGCTTCCACCCCAAAGTCCAGCTTGTGTGGGCTGGGACTCATGGCAACTGAGTGTCCCTGGCCCAGGGAACTCCAACTTGCTCCAGCCACCACACCAACAGTGGGGGAGAAGTTCCCTCCCAGACTGCACTCTGAGGCACTCCCAGTTGCCAAGGAAACATTCCTGGGAGAAAGTATATGACTGCAATTTGCAACTGAAAGGACCCTGGCCATTCAGGTTAGGCTTGGGCTGAGTTTGTCTGCCTTCCAGCCTCTTCAGCTGGGACAGCCATCCTGAAGGTCAACAGCTTCCACCCCAAAGCCCAAACTCATAAAAAAAGACACTCACTACCAAAAGCACATAGGCAGAGTTAACCACAACTATATAGGCTTCAACACGCTTAATACTAGAGCAGTAGGCACCCAATACATAGAGCAGATCCGAAAGGAAAACACAGGAAGGAGGAATAATGTAAATACTCAAGCAAGCCCTAAGAAAAATAACTCCCCACCAAAGGATAAACAACTTGAAGAAATCAACTTGGATGGCATGGAAGAAATGCTCCATATGTCAGACAAAGAATTCAGAATCAACGTGATGAAAGCACTCAAAGAGGCCAAGCAAGGGGGGGAAGAAGGGAAAGCAAAAGGGTAGAAGCCTTCAACAAATTAAGAGAAGTAGTAGAAAAATATAAAAAAGAATGCAGCAAAATGAGCAATATCACCAATGCACAGAAAAGCAAAATTGAAACCCTAAATAAGAAACAGCAGGAGATGCAATGCATAAAACGAGAAATAGAAGAACTCAGGAATGCAGGGAAGAGCCAGGAAAGCAGATTAGAAGAAACAGAAGAAAGAATCATCACACTAGATGATACAGAATTAGAGAGAACGAAGAGAAAGAGAGAAAAGCACAGTAAGAAAACAAAAGAAAAAAATCAGAGATCTGTCAGGTACTCCAAAGAAAACAAATATAAGAGTAATTGGAATACCACAAGGTGAAGAAATAGAGATAGGATCTGAAAGGCTCTTCAATGAAATAATGGAGGAAAATTTCCCAAATCTGAAGAAAGAAGTGAAAATAGACATACAGCAAGCAAAAAAAACATCAAACTACTTTAATGAAAGAAGAAACACAGCAAGACACATAATAGTAAAACTTACAAAAGCTAAAAATAAAGAAAAATATGAGAATAACAAGAGAGAGGAAAAAGACAACCTACAAAGGAAAACTAATCAAACTGACTTCAGATTTCTCAGGAGACACTCCAGGCAAGGAGAGAATGGTGTCACATCTTCAAAACACTCCAAGACAAAAAGTGCCAACCAAGAATACTCTAACCAGCAAATCTGTCCTTCCTTTATGAAGGAAAAACCAGAGCCTTCTTAAACAAACAAAATCTACAGAAATTTACTACCACCAAACCCCCTCTCCAAGAAATCCTGAAAGAAACCCTAAGATTGAAACCTACAGAAGAATAAAAGGAATGAACAATAAAAAGAAAAGAAAGAACAAACCAAAATGAACCCCAAATGACCACCAGGAACCCATTGTTGGATCCTCAAACATCAATAATTACTCTAAAAGTCAACGGGCTAAACTCATCAATCAAAAGACACAGAGTTACAGACTGGATTAAAAGACAGAACCCAACATTCTGCTGCCTCCAAGAAACACATCTGATCCTGAAAGACAAGCAAAGATTGAAGGTAAAAGGATGGAAAACAATTCTACAAGCAAATGCCCCCCCCCAAAAAAAAAGGCAGGAGTAGCCATCCTTCTAGCAGACAAAGCAGATTTCAAAATAAAAAAGTAACAAAGGATAAAGATGGCCACTACCTAATGGTTCAAGTGTCAATCAACCAAAAATACTTAACAATTATTAACATATTCACCAAATGAGGGAGCACCAAGATTTATAAGATAGCTACTAAGAGAGCTGAAAACAAATATAGATGAAAACACATAAGTAGTACGAGACTTCAACACCCCACTCTCAACAAAGGACAGATCAAAAAAACAAAAGCTACACAAGGACACAAAAACCTTAAAAGAAGACCAAGACAAAATGAACCTAATAGACATCTACAGGATGCTATACCCACAAGGAACAGAATGTACCTTCTTCTCAACTGCACATGGATCATTCTCTAAAATTGACCACATACTAGGCAACAAGGCAAACATGAATAAATACACAAAGATTAAAATAATACCAACCTTTTTTTTTTCAGATCACAAGGGTATCAAACTAAGAAATCAACAATGAAAAGGAAGTAAGAACACCTAACACTTGGAGACTGAACAACATGCTTCTAAAGGAAGAATGGGTAACTGAGAAATTAAAGAAGAAATTAAAACTTACTTTGAAACAAACGACAAAGAAGACACAGCATTCCAAAATGTCTGGGATGCAGCAAAAGCATATCTATGAGGAAGGTTCATAGCAATACAGGCTCATATCAAAAAGCAAGAAAATAACCAAAAAAAAAAACCTAATTTACCAACTTGAAAAATTAGAAAAAGAGCAACAGAAAAAACCAAAATCCAGCAGAAGACAAGAAATAAGAAATATAAAAGAAGAAATAAATAATCTAGAAGCCAAAAAGACTATCCAAAATATTAACAAAACCAAAAGCTGGTTCCTTGAAAAAATAAAATTGAAAAGCCCCTTGCAAAGCTCACAAAGGAAAGAAGAGAGAATATCCTAATAAACAGAATTACAAATGAAAGAGGAGAAATTACAACAGACACACAAGAAATCTAAAGGATAATAAGAGATTACTATGAACAACTACATGGAAATAAATACAACAATCTGGATGAGATAGATAGATTCATAGAAATATACAACTCCCCAAAATTAAACAACAAAGACATAGGGAACTTAAATAAATCAATCACAAGCAGCAAAATTGAAGCAGTCATCAAAACTCTACCTAAAAACAAGAGCCCAGGACCTGATGGCTTTACAAATGAATTCTATCAGACATTCAAAGAAGAAATAATGCCTGCGCTACAAAAGCTTTTCCCAAAAATTGAGAAAGAAGGAAAATTGCCAAACACATTCTAGGAAGCAACTATCACACTCATACCAAAACCAAATACGGACAGCACCAAGAAAGAAAACTGTAGACCAATATCCTTAATGAGCACAGATGCAAAAATCTTAAACAAAATCCTGGTAAAGCAAATCCAACAATGCATTAAAATCATCATTCACCATGACCAAGTGGGATTTATCCCAGGGGCACAAGAAAATGGTTCAACATCCTGAAATCAATAACATAACACAACACATCAACAAAGAGAAAAACAAAAACCACATGATAATATCAATAGATGCAGAGAAAGCATTTGACAAAGTCTAACATCCATTCATGATAAAAACCCTTGAAAAATTAGGGATTAGAGGAACTTACCTAAACATAATAAAAGCCATAGATCTGTAACAGTATTTTTCATGGTCTCCACAGCTGCAGGGCACTGCCAGGTTGTTAGCTATCAAGCACCTTAGTTCTGTCAGTCAGGTGGGCTCAGGTTCAGGTGCACACACTGGCCCACTAGCCTTGGGGCAGGTAGGTTCACCTGCTCACTGGGAGCCCAGTGGGATCCACTCTGGCTAGGGGCAGTGGGTGTGGTGAAAACTGGAAGCTCCTTGACCAAGGGAGTCTCCTTCTGAGAGGAATTTGTTGTGGCTCAGCCCCAGCCTGTTTTTCCTGGTCTCCAGCTGAGGCTGCAGACCCTACAGAAAAGGAATCACATTCAGCTGAGTCACCTGACCCATGAGGCTGGCTTTGCATTCTTTGTGTTGTATTACAAATGCAGCAAGACTGATGTCATGAAACGACTTGACAAAG
>PVHY01008147.1:0-31582 GCA_004024945.1 Uropsilus gracilis
CCAAAATTTTGACAAATGAATGAATAGCTAAATGACTGAACTGAGTTCATTTGCATCAAATTAGATATGCCCTCATGAGACTGCCTCCTATATTCACTTATTTAGAAATATTCACTGAAAACATTTTACTCATACTTAGTATCAGAGCAAAACTAGGGTCTCACAAGAACCAAACAAGCTCAGCAAAGCATCAGAGTACCACCTGCAGTTTGATCAAGATAATGTTCTTAATTGTCATTTCTACAAGTGACTACCCCCCCCCCACACACACGCACTCCTACCACTGTGCCTGAATTGTAAACTATCAGGTACAAAAGTAGATCTTCTCTTGGAAATCATCTTCATCACCACGTCCCATCTGAATGTTGGAACTGGAATTCCCACTGATGGGTACAGATGAGGGAGAAATATGTCATCACACATGGGCATTAGCTTGTGCAAATGAGATTTGATCCAGTCAGCCAAGCAATCACCAGAAGCAAGTAATCAAGAAAGTGAAATTCCAGGGTGGGTTTCCCCACTACTTCTTTTGTTCAGCAGTTTGCCTCTGTTTCATTATACAGAGCTTGGAGTTCAAGAGACCACGCATTTGTTAACTCAAATCTTGCTTGAAGATGTTGCCCCTGAAAATATTGAGACTTGGAGTTCAATTTTTGTTCCTAAATGACTTTAAACTTTTGTTTGTTGCTCAGTCAGTGTCACTGGGATTTATTTGGCTGCTGGCTCTGAGTTTCTATTTGAAAAGAGCAGTACCATATGCAGCACATGCATATTCAGTGGTGCAGTTCCTTTTCTAGGGGGAGGGGGAAGCGCCAGGACTGTGGCTCACAATATGAATTTGCATCTCACTTTGCATAAATTTGCATGTAGACTTCATAAGCCTCTAATTTCAAGTATGTAAAATGAAACGAATCAATGCAATCTACTGCAATTGTTTTTTGAGGCATTAATCACATGAAATACATACCAGCTTTCCTTAACCAATTAATTTAATCACACCCAAGGTTAGGGAAGACAGGAAGTAGTGAATAATGGCTGCAAAGCGCCTGGCCTGGGGCTAGAAGGAGATATAAAGGCTCAGCACTGCCCCAGAATGCCTTCTTTTCAATCCTCTTATTTCCTGTAGGATATTACATCATGGCTTTCCCAGTATTTAATTTGCTCTCCCTGCAGTGCTCCTTTCTGCAAGAGGAATTTACTTCCCTACTCCAATGAAGACAAGAGTGTCCATAAGACTTACTCTGACCAATAAAATGTGGGCAGAAATAATACATGCCCTTCAAAACAGCAGCTTTAAGAGCTAGCACATGGTTGAATTTCTATTGTTTTCTCTGCCATGATATAACCAATATTCCATATAAAAATTGTCTCCTAGCTTGAAGCCAATGAAGAATATCAAGGTGAACAAACTAAGGACATTTCAAGTCATTCTTTCTTCAGTATATACCAGCCTGTCCTCAGTGATGATGTATTTCCTGAATCAGAAGACTGAATCATTATTTGAGTTCAGATGTGTGTATCAGTTCTACATACACAAGAACACATATAAAGCCTTAGGAGTGGAGACCAAAAAAAATCAAAAGATACGAGGTTAGTAAAATTATAAAGCAATTGGGGGAGTAATTATAAATCAATTAAATGCTGCCACAGTGAATAATAGTACATTATATATTATATCCTCCCTAGTTGAGTAAGATGGGATAGGCTATCTTGATTTCTTAAGATTGACAAATCCATAAATTTTTTGTCTGTATTTGAGACAATGCCAACTTTCTCTTTACAATGCCTTGGGATTTTTCATTGGAATTTTTCATTTTGCATGGGAAAAGTTTAAAATAAATACTAATTTCTAAGCACCTTTCCTTAGCATCTTCCAATACACTATTAATTCAAGAGTGGAGGAACTTGAAACCATGGGAGGATGTGCAATGAATTTTCAATGACATTTAAAATTTTGAACCTGAGAAACCCAAAGCTTTCTGTTTCTTCAAAATACAAAAATATGTGATGGTGCTTGGAAAAAAAAAATAGAGGAAAGCAGATTATAGAAGTTCAGGGTGTAACTTTCCTCCGAGACAACCAAATCTACTGCCTCTGCTTCTGCTTCCCTGCAACACGGTCCTACCAGTTCCAATGCTGATCACAGTGAGCCTGGTCCTAAGGAGGCAAAAGGTCAAAGGAATCATGCAGTCCTAATTACTATTTTTGTTCCCATAATAAAAACATTAGAAAAATACATTTAAGAGAATTTCCACCAGAGATGAAGGACTCATAAATCACAAAAAATTTGGTTTTGTTGTCTATCCCTGAGCACACATAACCAAGAACTTGTTGTGCATTTTGCAAACTATTCTGCACTAAGTACATTATTATTTATGCTCTCTAGATTACATGGTAATCATCCTTGAATTGAATCTACCTCTACCCCAGTATAATCTCTACATAATTAGTAGTTTGAAGGTTGCTTAAGAACTGTAATAGACCTGTGGAAGAAGGAATTTCATTAAAGAAATACAAAATAGATTTACAGGAATTTTACACCATGTGAAACAAATCCAAAGAAAAGAAAATAAACAGTTTGAGTACCAAACCATAGGGAAATAGATAAGAGGAAGGGTAGCCTATCACAGAACTTAAGATTTATTTTACTTCCCCACAATTTTTCAGAAATTTACTTGCATCTTAGATGCACCTTAGGTAAAAAGATTTTTCAGCAGAGTGAGGCCCTCCTGGTGATTCTTAGATTACAGATGCTACAGAAAGACTTTTCTTAACTAAAGCAACTTCTTGCCCATAGCCAGAAATAGTATGAGTAGAAGGCCAGTTAGGAAAATCATTTTCCTAGCTCTTTCCCATTTCAGAGACTTCCATCATTAAGAAATAAAGTTGACTTTAAAAAACTTTGTCTTGATTCCCAGAGTAATAAATACCTTTTAACTCAGTATTTGAATAAAAACTGATGCTTGGGTTTGAGAAGTGGGGGTGAGTGAGGGACATCATATTGACTCTTTCCATGTGAGTGTTCACTTTAATAAATTCACAGGTCTCATGAGACTGTGATCTACAGTAAATAGGATAGTTCCTGAGAGTATTCTGACAATTTTTGTAGTTATAAAACTTTCATTCAAGATGATAAAGACTTTCCTTTAAGCCCGTCAATTGTCTGAGCCTTGACCACCCAGTGGTATGAACGGGTCACTTTAGAGCCATCTCATCTTTTATGGGAGAAGTTGAACAGCTTGAGGTTTAGGATCTGATCTGTGACTTGTGATTAACCTGACATTTTCTCTTTAGTGAGTATGGAACATATAGCATTATTTGACCCTCTTCCTTAAGTTTCTTCAAGTGTATAATTTTATTGGAGATTCTGGAATCCTGACCAGGGCAGAAAGTCTCTTAGGTTCAGATAGGAAAGAGTTAGACAGAAATGATGTCAGTCCTGGACTGAGAAAAAAAAAAAACTAGATTACTCAAGTCTGTGGGTAAGATGGTCACACCTATGCTGCTTATTACTCCTGTGCATAGGAATTTCCCACTATCTTTTACATCTTTTAAGATTTTCCTGTAGCTTAGCAGTTAAGTAGGTGGTAATTTTCCACTGGGTTTAAAGGAAGCTTCAGAAGTGACCTATGATCTCAATGTCACCATAATTTAGCCACCCCTAATATGCCCATTCTTTGGAACACCAATTTTTATTGCTATAATAATTCTCACATTATTTATAAATAATATAGTGCCATAAATATTGACCTTCAGGGCCAGTACAAGATCTTTTTAATCAGGCTTTTGCCTGGTTGAAGTAAGAGTCCAGTTCTTTGTAACATTTTACTGCAGACAGCTATGTTTCATTTTCTAAAAATTCCCGGGACATTTAGGGACAAAGGTATTATGCAGCCATAAAAGTGACATTGTAGGGTCTAGAAAAGTATGCTGGAACCTCATGATCCTAATGTTATGCGGCAAGAAAAATCACTGTCAGGGAGACTGCTCTGAGGCAGGACCGTTGCACCTAACAATGTGGTACTGACTAAGGAGATCATTTTCAGGAGGTGTTGATTTGATCCTCTGGGTGGGGGGCAGGGAACCAAGTCACTTTTAAAGAGGAACTATTTATTTTTTCCTGTGAAACAAGTGACGTGGCTTCTCCATTCACAAGTGAAAATAAGAAAATGAACTTAAGATTCAAAAACATGGAGTGATATTGTGGCAGGATACAGCAAAGTAAAAATATAAATAAATAAACAAATAATTCAAAAAAAGATTTAAAAACATGGCCTGCTCTAATACCTGGGTAAAAGTGAAAAAATAAGCATGATTACAAAGAACCTCTATTCATGTGTTATCCTCATCCCTCTATCCTTTTCTTTCTTCCCCCTACAATTAATTGCTGATCCAAATTTATACTATGCCTCTTTATATGCACCAATATCTGATTACACTATAAAAGTTTCAACTTTACCAGATACACTTGCAATGGGAACCAATGATTAAAATTAATAAGCCAATGCCAAGGAAAACAATGCCAATTTCACCAGTGAAGGAGAGATCACCACGTTTTTGGGTATAACTGGTGTAAATGGAGCAGGTCGCAAAAATCTTCTCTGCTAGTTTTTCTATCTTTACCAAACAAGACAAGTTCATAAGGAGAAAGAATGAAGGCAAGGACTGAAGTCCATGATCAGGGACAGCATGTAAAGCTTGCAGGATCGAGGAGACTTTGAAGTGAAGAGATAGCACCGTGGACAGTCAAGTAACTTCCAACCAAGAATGTAATGGCATGGCTAGAAATAGGGCCCAAGGTTCTAGAGCTCCAGGGAGTTTTCAAACACCTGCATCATGACCACAAGGAAGAGAATTTTTGCCACAGAAGCAACATGGGAGAGAAACTGGCTCTCCATGGGTATACAGTAATGTGGGTCTCAGACAATATCTGAATTTTCTCCTTCAAGGTGTAAGACCTTGTACATGATTTTTACTCTTCTTTAATCCCCAAAATGGTGCAAATATCAATACTAACAGGACATTAAAACATAAATGTAACTCATATAAAGCATTTAATACAGAGTATCTATTCAAAAGATACTGATTTCCGTCTCATCTTATACATTTGAAACAATTCTACTATCTATACCACATAATTTTGACATATTCAAATAGAGATTGATGTGTTCTTCTCTAAATTTATCAGAGGATTAATTTAGAGTCTGTATTCCTATGTTTATGTTTGCCATTTCAAAATTTCTTTTTGTTTCTAACTGAACATGTCCCAAAAATAATCAAAAGGGAAAGATGTGCTCATTGAAAGAGCAAAAAACAAAGCTCACAGTATATGTCAGAAGGGAAATTTCTACTAAAGGCTTACTTCCTTTGTGAAGCAGGAAAAGAAGGATCTAGAGAGAAGGCAAGGGCAAAGAGAAGCAATGAATTTTACAAGTCTTTTGAGTGTGTCATTTTATAAGTCAAAGTGAAGACAAGAATAAATGCTATTATGGCAATTTTCAGTCTGTTTGCTATTTTGATTGCTGTGAGTATGCTGGGGAATGGTATCCACTTTCTGAAATGGCATGTATTTATGTACTGATAAATAAAGCAGCAGGCAAATCTGGGGAGCATCAAAATCAACAGGGTATTTCTTTTTGGAGTAAGTCTGTGAAGCAGTTATAGCAGATTTGGGACTTGAGTTGGCATCTTCCTATCAAGATAGGGTGTACCCACTGTCAGCTTACACCAGTTGTGTGTCAGTTTACATGACTTCTCTAACACAGTACCAAAACAATTACTTGTAATAATTGCCATTCAATGGCTTCAAACAACATATTTATACTCTTAGATGTCTAGAGGTCAAAAGACCAAAATCAAAAATGGGTTGACAGGACTACATTTCTTCTGGAAGCTCTAGGGAAGAATCAGTTCCCTACTTTTTTCCAGTTTCTCCAAACCACCCTACTCCCATAGCCAATGGTGCATTTATACATCAGTCTGAACTCTGCTTCTGTTATCACATGGACTTTTCCTCTTCTGACCTTCCTGCCTCCCTCTCATAGAGACTGTCATGATGATTATGTTAACCCTAAACTGAAAGTCCAGGGTAATTTCCCCTTTTCAAGATCCTTAATGTAATCTCAACCCTAAAGTCCCTTTTTCCATAAAAGGTAATTTATGACAGGTTTCAGGCACTAGGATGTAGACATCCTTGGAGGGTCTATCACCAGCTATTTCTCTAACATTTAATTTATCCTCAATGTATGATGCAGTGATGGGAAGCACAGCACTGGGGGCAAATTTCATTGATACAAATTCTGCCTCTACATCTCACCCACTAGATGTTCTTAAGTGGTATCCAGTCTTCCTCAGCAGAGCCTAGTAACTACTTCTCAGAGAGCTATGAGTATTAAATAAGCTAAAAAAAAAAAAAAAAAAGGTTACTTAGGGAATGGATCTTAGTGCCCAATTATGTTTAGCAAATATTTTTTTTATTATTATTATCAGTTACTACTGAAATAAAGAGGAATAGAATTTGTAGAATCACATTATCATGATCAGGAGAACATAGGAAATTATTTCCTTATTTGTTTCTATTGCATAGAAACTTTGGAGTCCTCTGAAAGCTTATCAATGCTTAGCAATTCAGATGTTAGTTTTGTAAACCACAAACTAATCCCTAGTATAACCCAAAATAACAATACATGGAACCTTCTAAAGAATAATGTTCAAGGGCTCTTTATTGAGGCAATGGCGTTTCTGAGGCTTCAATTTAACCTCATGTTTTCCCATAAAAATCATTCACTCACTCATTTTAATAATTTTATTGATTTTGAAGAGTTCTTCTGAGAAAAATGAGGAAATCAACAAAATGATCCTTAGAGTTACCATCACATACTAAGTATTTCATGCATCCAAAGTAAGACTCTATGTATTTCTCCAAATAGCTAACCCATGAAGCTCTCCTGTTCCAGATGTTGTCAATAGACAAACTCAATGATGAGGCAAAGAAGGGAAAGTATAGCCCTTAACCTAAGAGACCAGAGTTTTGCCCCTAGATACACATACACAAGAATGTGTGACCTCTTGTAAGAACAATTGGTTTCCTTCAAACTCAGTGTTCCTCTATCTGATTGTTTTATGCTTTGCTGGAGGCCCTGGAACTCTGAGGTGAAAGCTCAGTGCTCAGCAAAATTCTTGCATGACTTTTTAGATGTTTGGCTTGTGAGTAACCTGGAATGCTTCCTAGGACAGCTCCCAAAGTCTCCACTGAAAAGTGGCATAATGCTTCTTCAGCTTAGGAACTTTGGTGCTGAAATCACACTGAAAGTGCAGGTGTGAGAGGGTGTGAGTGGGTTCAGTAGGTAAATCTATGCCAGGTGGCTCAAGGTGATTAGTAATACACTGACAGCTCTATGAAGAGGGAAGGTTAACAACCTGCTACTCAGATTCATTTTACCTGGGTCTTGAAATCTTGAATCCACTGAAATTCTGTTCCACTTTTCTCTTCACTCTCTGACCATCAGGCTGGCAAAAGCATAGCTCTGAGGTAGGAACTGCCCCTCTCCTGCTCGCTTGACTGCTAGATTTCTTTGTACTAGATATTCACACTAGCCTTGAGCCTGGGCATTCTTTGACTCTAGATAGGATTAAATTTATGGAAAATCAG
Source organism: Uropsilus gracilis (assembly GCA_004024945.1). Classification (NCBI taxonomy): domain Eukaryota; kingdom Metazoa; phylum Chordata; class Mammalia; order Eulipotyphla; family Talpidae; genus Uropsilus; species Uropsilus gracilis. The sequence goes on from PVHY01008147.1 coordinate 7,652, forward strand.
GCTCCGAAGGCTCCTTGGCAATCAAAACAGTCCACAATCTTTGCTTATAGAGATTTGTAGAGACTGCAGTAGGCCAAAGAGACACAGCCTGCGTGTGCTGAGAATAGTGCTTAGGTTTATAGGTCTGTTGCCCTGACTCTTCTCCTGGGAACTTGTTACAAATGCCAGTTCTTATACCTTCCAGAACTATTAAATCAGAAACTCTGCTATGGGGCCCAGTCATCTGTGTTTTAACAAGTTCCACTAAAGTTTGAGAATAACTGGCCTAGAAAACTCTGTGTTTTCAAAGGGTAGAACTGGATTTTGACTTGGAAATAAAAATGGTGAATAGGTATGATGTGGTTACAATGCAATAATCTGTAAAAATTTATCTCTTTAAAATGTGGGTATTTAATGTCAGCAATTCTTTCTAAAGCAACATTTCACTCACAAAAATATCAGAAAAAATATATGTGAAATTCATGTGTGTGAAATGCATCATTGAGCAAAAGACTAACTAAATTGCTTCCTTACAAAATGCTTGCTGAGGCACTAACAGGGCTGGCAAGCATACTGTGTGGTTTGGAACTTAGATAAGTAAAAAATTGGCTTATTAATTTTATAACTAATTGAGATATTAAAAATAGTACCCCAAATGGCATAAGACATAGGAGTAAAATAGCCCATAAATACCAGATTGGGGATAAAAGTTGTAAGGATACCAGATATCACATTTTCACACCACCCCCTCTCACGATCAAATTCCCAGCAGGGTACTACAGAAAAATTGCCTGTCAACAGACTGAAATGAATAGTATGTGATCCTTGGTATAATTCCCTTGCAAGTCAATTTACATTAAATGCGGAAAGAACCAAGGAAAGGGATAGAATGGGAACCAAGAATGACCATGTACCTTAGGAAAATTAAATTCTGCAACTTCCTAAAAGGAATCATTCATGGTCTGTCTTCCACCGCAGAAGTGCCCCTGGCACGATTTCTAATGTGCAATTCTAGAAACTCCTCAGGCAGGAAGATACCAAGTTACGGCATCTAAGCAGGCTCAGACTTAGAGTTAAGGAAAGTTATCAGGCTTTCTCTGTCTCAACCAATATTGTATAGCTTACCATTAACCTCCAAAATGATACCAGTAAAGAGGCATGGAGTTCTCATCACAAATTAGAATATATTTTATTCTTTCCTAATTCCCAGCAATGTGATAATGCAATATGGCAGTCACTGTTGGTGGTCTATCCAACGGCCATTGCCCTTTTTTCTTTTGAAGAAAATGTGATTGATTTTTTTTTATATATTCTAAAGAGAAATTGAAAGACTTTTTAGTGGACCAAAAGTGGATAAGATGCTTCAATTGTATACGCTTGAAGTTCACTCTCCAAGGGCCTCTGATTTTGTTATCTGCACCCTGAGTTGTGTCTGAGCTACATTACAATACTGTAGAGACAGAAGTTAACTTGTAGCAAATTGGTGGTAAAACATGTTATTTTTTTCCTATGTATATTCAAATAAATTCTGTTCTAGAGAGTTTCAACTGACTCCTTCTCAACTCTAGGAACTAGTTTTGTATTAATTAAATCAATTCATCGCAGAAATCATGATGATCCTATGTATTTGTTTGTTTTTGTTGTTGTTATTTTGGGATTCTCTTTTGAACTGGTTGCAACTTCTTGTTTGGTTCACACCTTTATCAACAAGCTAAATAAATGCTTGACACCTGTTCATATTATATCCTTATGAGAGTCACGAGTAAACCTTTCTTTAAAAAAGCTATCTACAACAATATATCCAGAGGATATAGACTCTTTCCTAATTCTAGGAAATAAACTATGATAAATTTAACTGTAGTAGCAACAATCATAATGTCCTTTGCCTCTGACAAATTTGAAAGTAACCATGCAGTCACATTCTAGTCAGTGGGAAAAAAGGAGGAGGTTCTGGGAGAAGTCTACGTCTCTGATAAATAAACAAATGGAGTATGAGAACAAAGTGAATAGATGGTGAGGAGTGGGAAATGCCCCTTTTTCTTGCCTTTGGATTTTGTGTTATGAGAGCAGGAAGGATGGAAATTAGAGGTGCCATCTTGCAATATTGGTGAGGAAAAACCAAACAGAATTTCTTGGATATATAAAGATATCTCTGAGCATTGACAGCATTTGTTGAGCTTCTGAACCAGTGGATTAGAAATTACTTCCTCCAGAGTTGTTATATGAGGTAACAATTACCTCCTATAATTTTCAGTGCTTAAGTCAATTCCTTGTCTATTTAGTTTAGTTACACATTATATACACATTTACATAGTTGCATAAGCATTCTAACAAATATCATCACAGGTTGAGAAAGAAAAACTACCCAAGATACCAACATAAAGTGAGAGGTTCTATAGTAAGTCATGTGTAGTGGTGCCAGTGTGACTTGGGCAAGGGCCATACACTAATGGTCAGTTTAGTAAAGTGGAATGTGATATGAAGTTAAGAATGATGATGGAAGAATGATTAGTGTCAGTGGAATATCAATTAACATAAAAATGTTCTTTTTCTATTGTTATGGATAAACCACCACTAGACTCTCTAATTTCCTACCTAAAGTCATGTAGTAGCAAAGCTAAACTAGAATCCATATCTCCTACTCCCCATTGGACATTTTCCTCAAATATGAAGGACAATCTGATAAGCTGTATTGGCAGGGATTTATGCATAATCGTCATCCTTTTCATCATTCCTATTTACTGGATGTTTTCTATGTCAGAAAATATGACAAACATAGTAAGCGCATTGTACTATTTATCTAACAACTTTATGACTGGATGTCATAATTGTGGTAGCCCCAATTTGTTCTTGTCTCCCTGCATCCATGCCCTTGGGTAGTCAATTGTCACACTGACTCTGGGCTGGTTCATTTGTACATGCTGGGGGTGGAAAGGAACAATAACATAACACTTCCTGGCATATAAAGCATTGAATGCTGGAGTTTGCCATAGATTCAGGAGCTCTAGAGATTACCACTATGTCAATAAGCCCAAAGTAGCTCTCAACACACATGTGATACATTTATCCCCATGACTTTGACCAACAACCACTACCAACCTATAGTCAGCACAAATTACCAGACATGTGACCATTTTAGACCAACTAGTCCTCAACCAACTGGCAGCTGAAGACAACCTCATGCACAGACTCAGAAAAATTGTTTATTTGAACCCAACAGAAAAACCGTTGAGTCCAGAAAAAAATTGTTTAGTTGCCTCAACTCAACCCAAAATATCAATCAACTCTCAGATTCAGAAAATAATATATAATTTTAAGCTATTAAATTATGGGCAGCATAGCCTAATGGGTACAATGAAGTATCTAAATGCCCCAAATTTATAGACAAGAAGACCACACAGCTAGGAAGAGATGCATCTATGAAACAAATTCAAGTTTCTATGAATCCAGAGCCCATGTGTCCAACACCACCAAACAATTACATTATTGTAATGTAAGATATGTCAGAGATGTAACATTTACAGACCTGGTACACAAAAATCTCTAAATGTTTCCTTCCATTCTCTTTCTCCTTTATCAACTTAATGAAGGTTAGCATAGTGACCTTGGAGATATGAAAGTTGGTGAAGCCAAAAGATGTAAAGAACCAAATCATTCGATCACACTTGCTGTATAATTTCCTAGTAAATAGTGTGTCCATTTTCAAGTTTATGGAACCAAGAATTAAACTTCTATTTTGTTAAGTGACTGAGATCTTGGAATTTGTCTCTGATGTGAGCAAACTTTACCTTAATACTGTATGTTACCTTATACTGTTTGTCTCCTCAGAGTCTCTCTGTTATATGCTCTTGTCTCCAACATATACATACCCCATTTTGCTCATCCCTTGAGATGGTACTTTATACTCTATTCCTTACCTTATTCTTCCAATGAGCATGGTTCTTCCTCTGAAATACTTTATTTGTACAACTTTTTATTTCCCTCTTAGCATAATATAGAGTCTTATACTGAATAGACACTTAAGGCATTTTATCAAATGAAGTTTTGTGCTCTCTATACTTCAGGTGTAGAGACTGCAGGTATATGAAGCTTTCCTTCTCTAGACAGGACTATTGACTTATTTGTTTTATTTCAATTTTAGTCTTTGCTCTTGGTTTTCTCACAGTCATTTCCCTATGTCATCCTCTAAATTGTTTGCAGTACAATTTAATCAATCTTGAGGGTCCATGACCAGAATGACTCCACAACCAATATTCCCAATGTTATTCTCCATTTGTTTATTAGGCAACACTAACCACTGGGACTGTCATCAGTCTTTGTGGGAGATAACAAAGTGATTACATAGTTGTCTTCTAATTTAAAAAGGTCTCTGTCATTTTTGGAAAAAGTTAAGTCATTTATTTTTGGTTGATGGATATGAATACTAAAATTTTATAGAATAGGACCCACCTGATTGTTGGCTTCATCTACTTCATTTGGGCCACAGAGTCCTACTGGGAGTCATTTGAGGTTGGAAAAGCTAAATATAATAGGACTTGAATTTCCTGAATAATGTTGAAGACTGTAACATTTAAAACAGAATTCAAAGCATTAAATCCTTGGGAAAGAGGGACTTTGAAATTCTTTCAGTGCCTTTAATTTTTTCCCTTTTGCCCTTCTAATTCCTTATATGGAAATGAGTTTAAGGTAGTCTGTGCCCAGTGGAAACTGGGTTTTGGTTTTTAACAATCTATACACTTCAGTTTTGGAAAACTACTCTGGTTTTAGGTCATGTTAAAGACAATGAACATGAAGAATAAACTCTATATTTGTATATAAGAGATAAATCCTGTAGAGAATTCAATTTTTATGTGCAATTAAACTGGTTATGAACTAAACTTTTCATTTATGTGTTTTCACATAAATGAAAGTCCCCAGTCATACTCTACCAAGCACAGTGACAGGGATGCTATGGAATAGAAAACACAAAAACCAAATGACTCTCAACAGCCCACAAGAAACCATGGAATGGAGAAGGCATGCATGGTCAAAGGTTGGTTTCAACTAAGGCTGAATGTTGACAAGGAGTTCAGTAAGTCTCAAGGCTGACAATATACAGTAGAACTATTTGATGAATGGAAAAGGCCTGCAGAAAAGTGATATGTAAATAGTGCCAAGGTTATGGCAGAAGAGTCCCAAAACCTTCACCTGAACCACATGTGCTTAAGGAAGGAAAAAACAAGCCAAAACACCGTGGAAGAATGTATTTTGTCTATCAAGTCAGAGCAATCTCTAAATCTTTTCTTCATGAAAAACCAAATTCAAAGATCATAACCTTTTGTTCTCTTTCTTGATTTGTTTCCCTATAACCCCTGGTTTCTTCAATAGCACTCTGTGATAAAGAATACACTTCAGTGAAAATGCTGACATTAGGACTGATAGCAATTCTACTTCTGTTAATTACCAACTTGGTGAGAGCCTAACTTTTTCATCTCTCTAGACTGCAGTTTCCCAAGAGTTTGAGTTGACTGATCTATAAGTCCTTCCTGGATCCCTCATTCTTTCTGTTCTCATTCTTGATTTGAAATTCCTTTTTTACTATAAGTCGTATTTTGAGTGTTTTATCATAGATCCAGCCCAGATGGATTTCTCAGATGTATCAACTACGGAATTCATCATCCATCGCCAAATAAAAGTTTACTTAGAAGTCAAGAATCAGTGGAAAAACCTTTTTTTTTTCTTAAGTGACCTAAGTTGAGAAGAGTGTGTGAATATTTTGAATGGTCTGACTACCTTTTGGGAAGCTAAAGCCACAAAACATCTAAGGGGTGTACAGGCACAGAAAGTTTAAGAAGCTTAATACTTCTTTGTAAAACTTGGAATTAATGAGATAGCAATTATTTTAGTAGGTATATCTTATAATCAAGCATATTTGATGTTTGTATTTGTAAGAAAAATACAATGGTAGTTGGTATGGCACCAGGAAAAGGTAGCTGCCAATATCTCTGGAGCAGTTTTCACAGAATGGAAATTTCCTGGTTTGTTAATCATGGTCCACAGTGAAAGTTGAAGCCTTGTGGGCTGAAACATGTAACTGACAATATCTTGGTATCTTAATGACTCTGGAACTCCTAAGATTGCTATTATATGAATAAGCCTAAACTTGCCCCCTAGCTATATGGCATATATTCATCTACATAACTTTGTCCAGTAATCAGTACCAAGAAACCAGGATTTATAACTAAATCTATTAATCTGTATATGTATGTTAGCCAGGTTGCCAGAAATTACAACATAAATCTGCATGTCAATCAATTTTATTAATTTGCAACTTGTATGACCAGGATATTATTTCCCATCATCATCAATTGAAGTTTCTTGTGAGTTTAGAACAATGATAAAGGACTAAGTTTAACTCATTAATTAGATTCTGGAACTAATCATATGATTAATCATATGACTAATCATAGTGCTTACATATTTAATATTTCTGGCCTTGACTACTTGTGAGTGACACCAAAGTCCTAAAAATTACTAGAGACGAGGTGAAAAGGAAAACCAAAGCAAGGCACTCCAGCCTTATTTTCCAAAATGTAATGTACACACCACTTGCATTAGGCCAAATGAGGGTAGTTGGCAAATATCATGGTTAGAAAGATGTGGAAATGTGATGTATGTTAGAGTTCAATAAGTCTCAATGTAGGATTTAAATCACCTCTACTTAAGTTATATATATATTATTATATATAATATATATTCAGTTCATATAAATATAAAGAAGGAAGAATACATATATTATATGCATATATATGCATATATATGCAGGGGGGTAAGAAAGAAATGGTGGTAATATTTGGAGGGATTAATATGGGAAAGGATAACTCGAAAGGCAAGAGTGGAGTTTCTTTGAACAATTCTCATGAATTATCTGAATATCATCTTACCATACTGATAAAGTAGGTCAAAGGTGGGATGAAGGTTTACATTTTCTAACCAACTTCCAGAAAAACCATGTCTTGGATGGCAAAGAAGGTTCTGAATTTTATTACTCCAACAAGTAAAAATGATCAACAATTGAATTGGAGATATTTTTAATTAAAATAATAATATTTAATAATTGATTCACAATAATCTAATTATAAAAGTAATACTAGATTTATATCAGTGATAACAATGCTTCACTTATATCTAAATCTATCAAAAGAAGCCAGTTGTTTTCAAGACAAATGTCAAATAAATATTAGAAAGGTACATAATACAATGGCAAAAAAAAAAAACATGTCATATGCAACCACTTCATGGTAAATTGGGGCTTAAAAAGTGAACCTATATCCAATTTATTGAAATCATTCTCATTTTATCATAAATCATTTTATCATAAATTCTCTTTCAAACTTTATAACAGTATTATAAGGTTGACACTCTACTTTGTCGGTGAGGACAAAGGTAGAATTCCATGCTACTGGGGACTTGGGAGCATCTCAAGATATTGTCTATCAAACTTGAGGTACATACACTGAGTCATGCTTCCTTTTTCCCAGGTCCTGAAGTCTGTGACTCCCTCTCCTACACAGTTTGACTAGACAATCTCCTTTACTTTGAGTCATCAGTGGGTTAGATGGGTTAACACTATCAGCGAGATTTTCACTATCCTAGAAATCACTCTACCTCTTCAAGATGACTTCTTATATCTTTGACATTATTCATTAGTGTCAATTTTATCACTTATCACCTAAAACACATTTGTATTTTCAGTTTCTTTAGAGTAACTCACTGTATCTTTTCATTTAGCTCACTGGATATTTTGTTTCCACCTAAATTCATTTCTTATCTAAGGCAGACTGCTGATGGCAGAACTCCAAATAAACTTATGGACTTGTGGTTCTCTCAGTGGATTATAAAAATCTACCACAACTATATCCATTATAATGACCACTTTATGCTTTCTCTTTGTAATAAGACCTTGTTACTGGCTTGAGGTTTCAAATGCAATAAGATTGGCTCTTAAGAATTAAACTCATCAATAAGTTCGACCTTAAGGTCTCAGAAGGCTTGGAATGACTTAGTTTAATTGAGAAGGAAATGTTGCTGACATAAATTCAAACAAACTTACTGAGAGGCAAATCACTAAAATAGCCCAAGTGCTCATATCCACAAACAGAATCATCTAGTGACAAATAATTCTACACTAAAGGGTAATAAACATTTGAGAGGACTTACAAAAAAAAAATCAGTGGCTAAAACAGCTAGTTCAAAAGACAGAATTGACAAGTGAGTTTATTAAAGGAAGAAATCAACCATAAATAAAAACTAAGAGTGAAATAAAGATAATAATAAAAGTGGTCATCTCCTTTTCTTCATGCATTGTTATTCATCTTTCTGGCTTGGTGTATAGAATCTGTACTGCAGCTGACTTTTAGATTGGACTATTCAGATTAATAAAGTAGCAAGTGTGTTCATCTACTGGACTTATAAATAAAAGTGAACAGTGTGGCAACAATAGTATATTAACAGTATGGAAAAGATATTTAACCAGATAACCAGGGACCAAAATTCTAATACCAACTGTACCACTAGTTAATTATACTCAAATGTCAGTCACTCAATATATACATATTAATAGCATGTAGACATTATATGCAGTATTGGTATATGCGTGTATGTGTGTGTGTATATATATATATATGTGTGTGTGTATATATATATATATATATATCACCTAATATCATTGATAGATTCTTGGAAACTGTGACTTTAAATAAAATTATCTATATTAAATAAAATTATCTATAAGGTCCTTGAATAATGTCATTTTGTTCAGTGTCAACTGAGGTTTTTTTCCTCACCAATTTTATAACAAAGCTAAACAACAGTGAATGAAATGACATTATTCAAGGACTTGCTGCATATAGTACTCTGTATATAGTACTCTTCTCACCCTGACTATATTACAGTCTCCTTGAAAGGACATTTTCCTTCAGGTTACTGTTATGAACATTATCACCATCTATCTACCAATATGTCTGTGTGTGTATACACATAAATGCACACATGTAATGATATATTAGACATATTATATTTATTATTATTATCTATAAATTTGAGTCTAGAATTACATATCTATGCCAATAACTTAATCCTTATTCTAAATTAAGTTTGGAAGAAAGCTATTAAAGGACAACCAATTGCCCTCAGAAAAGATCATTCTCTATGGTACAGAAGTTCAAATTTATAAGTTAAAGTTTTTCAGACTTTTGGGACTGACTCATGGGATTCAAATAACAAGTAACATATTCATAGTGAGGAATTATGAATTCAACTATTGAAAAAAATCAAACTATTTGAAAGTCAAGAGTATCTACTTCAAGTGATTTTTATTTCCCAAACAACCAAATCCTGCAAGAAAGTTGTACGCTAGGCTCAGAGCCAGAGCCAAGTGAGTTGGGTGATTTTAATCTTTTTTGAGATTTAACCATATATTCCTGTTTCTAGTCTAGTAAGGTGAAGTTTAAGTGAACTCCAGTACTAGTGAAATGTTACTTCTTTGACAGGAATGAAGGCATACAGACTTACTCTTCCTTTCCACCTTTAGAAGACACTTCCCTTTACTTAACATTGCACTTCTAGCAAGCAGAGAGAAAAGTCATTACTTAGGTTAACTCTGAAATTCCAGCTTAGTCTTGGGGCAAAGTGCTGGTCATCCTATTCTATACAATCTTCTCCATAAAACAGGAAGAAACCAAGGGAGAGGGAAGTACATCCTGTGGCCATCCACTCCATTGTGTATTCCTTCTCTCTCAGAGGCTCACATTTTTCTGATCCTTTCCCTGAGTTATGAATTTTGCTCATTTGAACTGCCTATGTACCTACCATAATTTCAAATAATATGGAATGAAATAATCTATCAATCTTTGTTTTCAACTTACAATGGTTTGAAGAAGCACATATTTATAACGCAGTTGTTCTGGGGGAAAAAAAAACAGTAGAAATTAGAAGCCTTAATCTCACTACTGACACATACCAGGGGATGTCATAGGGAAGACTGAACTTGCACTTGGAAGGTCCCAGCCAATAGAAGATGCTGCCTGGGTGTGTGTGGACACTGGACCTGCTATGAGACAGGATGAGCTCTCTCCCCTCAATCTATTTGTGCGTTTCTCTCTTGATGTTCACTCGCTTTTATTCAGGAGCTTCTAGGATATTCAGCACTACCTGGAACTAGATGGTGTTTAGTGCACCCTCATATCTTTGTTTGAGCAAAGAATTTTATCTTTGAATCCAAAAGGTGCTGCTTCATACAACACTGCTGAGTTTTCTCTTGCTGCCTGAAAAGGCAGAAATGAGCATATGAAGTCTGAAATCCACAAACAAGATCAACTATTTCACCACCAATGGCAGATTACATTGTCCTCTCATAAACACACAACAACTGGAGAAAAAAAAAGGCAGGGTACCACATATCTCTTCACAAGGTGGCTTTGGTTAGCAACATAAGTGGGAACTGCACAAGAATCTGTTTGCTTCTTCCATCAGAGAAGACATTGCTATCCCCTTGCTGATTTATCTACCAGTTTCTTCTGGTCTTGTTCACCTAACTACAAAAGTACTGTTAATTTCTCCTCTCAATTCCAGCTTTGTGTTTCTGTAAAACATTTATTGGTAGAATAGATAGAGGGATACATTGATGAATGGGTGGGTGGACAGACAGAGAGAACAGATAGACAGTCAGATAGAAGATAGACAGATGATAGATAGAAGATAGATAGATAGATAGATAGATAGATAGATAGATAGATAGATAGATAGATAGATAGATAGATAGATAGATAGATAGATAGATAGATAGATAGATAGATAGATAGATAGATAGATAGATAGATAGATAGATTTCTTTGTCTGGCTCCTACCACTAGAGGACACATTTCATGCAAATGCTTTTCCACAGTATTGCAAGCACCTAGAACAGCACTCAATACACATTTATTGAAAGAAATAATGAACACATTTCTATTTGCATTCCTGGAGTGATATACTGATCGAAATCAGCAGTTCCTAAACCTGAGCCCTCATCAGAAGCACTTGGCAGAACCTAAAAGTATGTCAAATTTCAGTTCTCTACTTCAGATCTACTAAATCAAGTATACTCAAGGGAAGAATACTTAGGAATCTGTATTTTCAATAAACCTCCTGGAGGCTTTGATGTATAGTTGAGCCAGGAGCTGGTGGTCCAGGTTACAATCACAGGAATACAGGAGGAAACCCAAGATAGTGGTTACCAAGTGGATGGATTCCCAACTTTGCCATTTACCTTCTAGCAGAGGTTACTAAATGTTTCTGAGCCTCAGCTTCCTCATGCTTAAAATGGCAAATTACAGTATCAAACCAGGTTTTTGGGCATGTAAACATCAGCAAAACAACTTAGCTTTTCCATGGGGACACCCAGGACAGGCTTGGCTGCAGGGGTAGGACTGCCAAACATTAGCACCAGCTATGCATTGAGTCCTAGAGCAACAGTCGGGGTTGGGGCAAGGGACATAAATTATTCCTGAGTCCTTCTGTTTAATGAGAACCATGCCATGCTGTTCAAATGACTGCCTGCCGTAACAGGGAGTGGCAGGTAGCCTGTGGGTGAGAGAGGTAGGTCTGAACCAGACTGGCATCCAGACTCTCTCTCTCTAAGGATGACCCAACTTGGCCAACAACTCAGGATATGGATATGGAATAAGCTCCTCTGACATATTTACCCATGGCCATTTTACTGGGACTAGAACATAATGCAGAAAACGAAAATTGCTTCAAGCTTAATTTATAATCCTGACATATCATCTTTCTCTCTAGTAGGTGCCTCAGGAAGGATTTCACTTTTATTTATATTTGATAGAATGTCTCTATGAAAACTGCTCAGCAGATTAATGGAGGTATGTGCACCCCTGTTAAACCAGTAATGGTAACAATATGAACTGCAACAAATGCATTTGGTATTAGTGAATATAATAGCAGTGTAATGCCATAGCAATTCCCACATTCTTTCCCATTAAAACACCATTGGATTTCTATGTAGCACAGTTTCACAGGTGCATGTATTATAGATTATATTTATTTATATAAATATACTGAGTAAAGAGAATATGGCCTAATCATGTCTTTATTTCTCATTATTAATCTTATGTACTACAAATTGCAATTTATATTTATGCAACAGAATCTGAGCTATTCTTAGTTCATCTACTTTTCTAAGGAGACAGGGGTGGTTATTTAAGGAAGAATGAGTATAAACTGTCACAAAGCACATTCCAGTGGTGCATCAGTTAACCAGTGTTATTAATAGCTGCATTAACCATGTCCTGTCTGGTTTATCAGTTTCCCACAACAGTGTAGTTCAACTGCACAGGGATTACTTAGATATATAATCTGTATATTTTTAAAGAGTGTTTGTAGATGAGAAATGACCAGAGATAAGAAGACTGCATTTCTGTGACCCAATTTGAGAACAGCAATTAATTAACTATGCAAAGAAATGTCACCTTAAAAAAGCCTTTGTCAATATTCTGAAATTTCTTTTATAGATTTGTGATTAACTTCTAATTATAGACTAATTACCCTCTTTGTTATCATAGAGGATCTTGAGTGTTGACACAGAACCTATAAATGATGCCAAGGAGACAAGTGTGGATGTAATATGCCTAGTGTGCTTCCTTCACCACATGAGCAGAGATAAAAGGAAAAAGACAGTCCTGTGTTACTCCAGGAGCAATTCTGGCAGCTTGAGAAGGCTGGTGTGAAAATACAGTGAAGGAATTTTCAGCAACCAGGAAAATGATTTGGGGAACTTTCTGATTTTACTTCAAAGAGAAGTAGGTGATTGATAAGAGGGAGAAAAATGGAGGTTTGTTTTGTTTACAGATAGCATCTCTGAGATAAAGAAAAGTCTCTGACTTGGAGCAGAGTGTGTGTGTGTGTGTGTGTGTGTGTAAGAGAGAAAAGAGGCAGAGAAAAAGAGAAAAAAGAGGAAGAGAAAAATGCTCATGTGTGTTTAAGAGTTTACCTACTACTGAAAGAAAGAATATTAGTTTGTTGAGTGTTTTTTGTTACTGTCTGTTTGTTTGCTTGTTTGTTTTTGAGAAAGAATATTTGTTTTCTCAGTAAATGAAATGGAAGTTGAATAGGACAGGAGACAATGTTATCACTACTATGGGAAGAATTCAATCATTTTTGGTGGCTGTTTTCTGGTTACTTGCATGATATCTTGCTAGATCTAATCTTGCTGCTCTATAGATACGTTTCCTTTTCTATGGTAAATAATATGATCAAGCCTTTCTGCTCATTGGTCAGAAGTTGTATTATCCTTATCAAGCTGAAAGTCAATTTTTGTTTCATTTACGTCAACTAGAGAAACAAACTACCCAGTCCCATTGCTTTGGGCCCAAGAAAACAAAAAGTCTCAAGTCTCATGGGTATCATACAATTATAGGAAACTTCTGGGACAGGACAGAGACTCATTCGTTGATAGAGTGCCATAAAGAGTGAGGTGCCATCCTCCCAGAATGTAAGTACTTACGAGGGCAGGATCTCCAGAATCTGTTTTGTGTTCTGTTCAATGACCAAAAATTAGGGCAGTGCCTTTTTATATTAAATGTTGAATAAATGATTTTGCACTAAGAGCACATGTTCTGTTTTTCTGATCTATATTTCTGCTGAGTTCTGTTTTGCAAGGTAACTATATGACAACAAAAATGTTCATCTTCTCATCTCTTTCCCAGCTACTTACTATAATATAGAATTATCCTTTCATTTTTTCTAGAACTCTTGGTCATTTTTATGTCTTTTAAACCATAAATACATTCAGGGTTCTTATTTAAAATGGAGCATTAAAAGAATGACATCTAAGAAAGAAACCTACAAAGTCTTTCTCTAGATGGGGATTATTTGCTCTGTTCAAAATACAGCAAGGTAACATTTTCTTGAATCTTTACAAACCAAATGCCTCTAAACAATAGCAGCTGCCTGAAGGTCAGTATTCAGGCTACAGAGGCTCCCTAGTCTCACAAGCCATCAAGGATAGGAAGAAAGAGAAGGAATAGAAACAGAGAAGCTAGGCATAGGGTCACTGAGCCTGCTGTGGTAGCTGCAAAGGACAAGGTGAACATGAGTATGGTTAGGCATGTTATCGCTAATATAACCGAAGTTGCTTGGCAACTTTAAGAAAATAGTTTTTTCTAACACTTCAACTTTTTTATCCCTCCTCTATTTTCATCTCTCCTCTATTCCAGTAATTATGAATGCATTAGCTACATATTTTGTATATATCCAAGGGAAATGTAGATGTAAGCTGCAACAATGGCCGAAGTTCCTTAAATTCCCAGCCTAATCTCAAATCTTCCTTCTTTCACCCCTTTATTTATTTATTCAAATTGAACAGCAGAAATTTCACCATTATAAGATAAAGGATGGGAGTATGGAGGGGCAAAAAATGATGTTTTTATGAGACTATTAAAGCTCATAACAGAAGATACTCTGGGTACATTTTCTCAGAGAGAATGCATAGTCTTTTGAGGGTCTGAATAAATGGTCCTTCCTAGCCTCTCTCTAATGTGGGTAAATAAAAGAACCCTACTAAACTTTAAAATAAAGGTGCTGCAGAATACCAGATATAAAGTTGATGAAAACCCCATATTTCATATTATAATTTTGTTTCGAACTTCTCTGAATTGAACCAGGTTGGCTCACACAGACAAACTCACAAGATAAATTTGAAAAAGTAATTCCTCCCCTGGGCTGACACTTGGAGCCTCTGCCCAGCACACCTTCTCTCTGTTAACAAAGGATAGGATTTCCTGTTGCCCATTTTTTGTATATGGGCCATTCTTACTGGCATAAAATGGTATCCTCATTGTGATTTTATTTTGCATTTCCCTGATTATTAGTGATGTTGAGGATTTTTTCATGTGCCTTTTGGTCTTTTGTATTTCATCTTTATAGAAATGTTTTTTTAGCTTTTCTCCCCATTTTTTGAATTGGGCTTTTTGCTTTATTTTTGTTAAGTTGTGTGAGTTTTTTAGGGATCTTTGTTATCAGGCCTTTATCACTTGTATGAAAAGCGAAAAATTTTTCCCATTTTGTTGGGTATTCTTTTGTTTTGGTTATTATCTCTTTTGCTGTCCAGAAGTTTTTTTGGTTCATGTAGTCCCAGCTGTTTTCCTTCATTTTTTTAGTATCCATGGATGTATCCTGAAAGAGGTTTCTGAGATATGTCTTGGAATGCTTTGCTCATATTTTCCTCAATGTAGTTTATGATTTCAGGTCTTACATCCAAGTCTCTTGTCCATTTTGAGTTGGTTTTTCTTCATGGTGTGAGTGAATAATCTAGCTTCACTTTTTTTTTTCCTACAAGTAGTGATCCAGTTTTCCCAGCACCATTTATTGAATAGACTATCCTTGTTCCAATGTTTTTTTGTTGTCCCTTTGTCAAAGACTATTTGTCCATATATGTGTGGTTTTATTTCTGGGCATTCTAGTCTGTTCCTTTGGTTTGTGTGTCTGTTTTTGTTCCAGTACTATGCTGTTTAAATTATAATGGTTTTGTAATATTATTTGAAGTCTGGGCAAGTGATTCCTCCATTCTCTCCTCTTTTGGTCAGGAGGGTTTTAGCTATTTCTGGCCTTTTATAGTGGTGTGGATGTAGACAAAAAGGAACACTCTTACACTGCTGGTAAGCATGCAAACTGGTTCAGTCACTACGGAAAGTTTTGCTGAGGATCCTCAAACTAATGAAAATACAACTACCATTTGACCCAGCAATTGTTCTTCTGTGAATCTACCCAAAGAGACCAAAACACTTAAACAAAAGGGTATCTGTACTTGGATAATACTGCAGCGCTATTTACAATTGTGAGGACATGGAAACAACCCAAACACCCTAAAAAGGTTGAACGCATGAAAAAGATGTGGTATATTTACACAATGGAATATTATTCATCAATTAAAAATGACAAATTTAAAGCATCAAGATGACATGGATGGATCCAGAATGAGTCATGTTAGCAGAAATACGTCAGAAAAGAAAGACAGAAACCAGCTGGTTTCACATATATATGGGAAATGGGGGAAACAAAAGGTCAAGAGAAAAAGTCAAAACAAACTAATCAAATTAAAACATGCAGCTGTGGGGGGGCAGGTGGGAGAAGTCAAGGTAGGGAGGAACATGGAGAATCATAATGATAGTCCATGGGTGATAAGGTGGTGGGAGAACCCCAGTAATACAAAGACATAAAATATAAATAAATAAAATTATTATAATAAAAAAAAGCAAAGAAAAAACAAAGTCCCATAGGAAGCCTTATCACAACCAGAAGATTTGCTTGGTAAATATGGAGTCAGTTACAGGGAAGCTAGTTAGCTTATTCAAACTTTCAACCGCATTATGCTATGAGAACTTTCTATGTGCTTTCCACTGAAGTAATCAGGCAAGTCTGCAGCTCCCCCACTGAAAGACATTTGGATGTGCACAGCCAATACTGTGCTTCAGCTTCCCTGGTTCATGTGACACCAAAATTGTTCTGATAAAAAACAGATAAACACAATTGTTCTAATTATTATATTCTTTCTTTAGGTAACCATGCTAGATGTCACCACACTGGTGAATAAATCATTTACCTCCTGACCTCAGTGAACCTTTTATTTCTAACAATCTCTCCTTTCACTGCAGTTCAACTACTCATTTTCTTCTTCCTATGACTTACTTTTTCCCCAAAACACCATGTTTCTAAAATCTCAATTTTAAACTTCCTTCTCTCTGGCCACCACCCTTTATTCATCTACTTGCCAGTGCAACACTGACTCAGCCCATCAAGAACACCAACTGCCCCTCATTACAATTTGCTAACTCAGCCTAGATTCCATGGTTGATGATCACAATCACCAGCTTACAAAAACCTGTCAACAGCCTTTGCCTTCTTTCCTTCTACTTACTCATCTGCAAAAGCTGCCACTTAGGATAAACTTAATCTTCCTTCTTTTGGGATCCCACTAAAGCATGTCATCAAATGCACATCCCTGAAGCAAAGCCAGCTTCATTTTAAACTCATTCTCTCAGACTGGAAGTTTGCATAAAATGCTCTCTGCAATCTTATAATTATTTGATACGCTCAGTGTAAATGCCCTGACACAAGAATTCATGTCTTCTCTTTCTCTAAACCTTCCACCAGCTCTTCTCATTCAGCAGATTGACTTCCATAATCCATTAGAAAACCGTAATATCAGGTGGGAATAATGTTATCTTTCTATCATTGATATTTATTACCAGTGAAGGTCAAGTTCCTATCCTTTTTGAGCTACTCAATAACTTTGCTCCCATACTTACTCATTGATGCATAAACAATCTCTCTCCATCAACTTGCTTTTTCTCTAGGCAAAATAATATATTTTATGTTTGTCCAGCCCCATTGATTCTCTCCCATCATATCCAAATTTCTTGAAAAAATTATCCATAAGCAGTGATGTTGCACTTTCTCTAATTATTTTCACCTCTTAGTCCATTTAAATGTACTTTGTGATTAAGAAGCATCTTCATCTTGTAAGGTTATCAGTGATTTTTTCACATTGACCAAATACAAAAAACTGCTCTTGCAGCACTGGAAAATTGAGCATCACTTGACATGATTTTCTCCCCCTGCATAGCACTTTACTCCTAAGACTGCAGGCTATGCCAAACACATACCTGTCTTCCTCACTGACCTCTCATTTTCCCAAGGCTCCTGTTGCTTCCTCTATCAGACATCTCAATGTGGCAATTCTCTGCACTTCACCTTGGACTGTCTTCTTGCTCTACACATACTTTCCAGGTGCATCATAAATCCTTTGGCTTTAAGCACCATAAATATGCTAATGACTTCTACATTTATATCTCTGGCCCAGACTTGACTCTTGAACTTCAGGTTTGTGTACACATTGAACTTCCAATTTGACAGCTCCCAGATATGCAAAGCTTCAATATATAAAAGGTAATTCCCAATTGTTTTTTCAAAATGATATTCCTTCACCTCTCTCTTTTCTATCTCAATTACAATGATACAGTGCCACAGATACTCAGTCCCATACTCCAAAATATTCAATTTATTGATTCTTTCTGTTATAGTTCAAAATATATTTTACTTCCAGACCTCAGTTCAGTCCCTCATCAGCTTTCACCTGGGAAACAGTTTTATCATTTCCACTTTTGTTCCTCCCAAATTCATCCTCCAAATAACTGCATTGTTGACTTTAACATACATAAGTGTATGCCATTTCCTGTTTAAAATTTTGAATAGTTTTCCACTGCACAAAAAATAAAATATAAAATATAATTTTCTAACATTGCCTTTTTTGAGACACTCCATAAGCTAACCCTTGCTATAACTCCAAATATCCCTCACTACTTACTACATGCTACCACTCTCTACATTTACTACATGCTACCACTCTCTACATTTAAAACACAATGTTTAGCTAAATTCCTCTCCTGGTACCTGCCCCAAAGCCTTTGGACATGCTGTACCCATTGCCTGGAATTTTTCCCACAACAATCTCAATTAACACGTGGCTCCTCCTCCTTTAATTAACATGTGATCTCAGCTTAAATGTCTGAGACCTTTTCAGAATGCACCTACCAGAAGGAAAATTATCATCCCACTTCTATATACTTTATTATCTATATCAGTCATTGATTCATTAGTAGCATATGGCATAATCTGTAAATCTATAAACCTTTTAATATATGTATTATGAGCACTTACTTGTGTTGGTGTTTGCCTCTCCATTGGTATAAGCAAAGTTACTTTATATGATCAATTTACTATCAATTGTATTCTTGATAAGAGTACTTGGCCCATGAAAAGTTCTCAAAATATTCACTTTTTAAATTAACAAAGAAATAAATGAATGACTATCTTTAGATAAAAGCAATAGATGTTCCTACATATTAACGTCAATAACCATTTTTTAGGGAATGCATTTTAATAGAAACACAATGGGGACAAAACATTGTACAAAGGATTTGGAGTTCAAACCTAGGTTTCCATTACATGAATCTTTCAGATTCTCCCAAATGCTCTGAGTTTGTGTCTGGGAAAACACAGCAGAGGTGGAGGAAAGCATGTTTGGGAAAGGATGGTGAAAAACACAACCCACTCAAGGGAGGCATAAGTTTTCTACCTTAGGAAGATATTAACCACACATACAGAGCATCTGCCTTTCCTCAAAAAAAAATTCCTTCTTTCTGCCAATCAATCCTTTGCTTTTCTCCTCCCTCCTTTGCTCTTTTCATGTGTAACTCTCTGTGGAATGAGGAAGCAGGTAGAGCAATGGAGCTTCAGATAAGAAGAACACCTTCTATCCCTCTAGCCCCATCTGGCACACTAGAGGGTGGCCAATAGCACATCTTTCACCTGTAACCCAGCTTCCTAACCTTTCTAGACATATGACCTATTGCTTTTGCCCCCAAAGGTAAATTCTCCTGTTATCCGCATCCCCACATCCTCCCTGCTGCATGTCACATATGCTTTGCTACTTCTTCATTACATCATTGTAACATTTCCTTGTTGGGGTATATAAGTGGCATAGCAACTGCTTTAAAGTTAGACCTGGACATGCTTCCCAGGATTCCCTTTCTATGGGCTAGACTCATAGATCACTATCAATCTCTTCCATCTCAATTTCTTCTTCATTCCATACACAACTCCTAACAACTCTCAAGTTAGTGTCCACAGAAGGAATAATCACACAGAAGAAACAGATCGGCCAAAGTGTCTGGCCATGGAGTGAGAAACAGCAAATGAAATGAGAACAAGAATTCCAAAGAAAACCAACACTTGACTGTCAAACTTTATTTATTTCTGTGTTAGAAGAAGGCAGAAAGGTGTAGAGGAAGGAACTCATGTCATAGAATTGGTTTTCTATAACTACTCTAATAATCACCATAAATGGAGTAACTTCCAACAATGTCAGCCTATTATCTTGCAGAAGTTTAAAAGGGTCTTACTGCACAAATTAAGGTTGGCAAGGGTGCATTACTTCTGGATGCACTAGAGAAGAATTAATTTTTTGTCTTTTCCAACTTCAAGAGGCTAGCTGAAATCTTTACTTTTGGTTTCATCACTTTGATATCTGTTCGCATGTTCACAGCTCCTTCTCTGACTATGACCTTTGACTCTTCTAAGGACAAAAGTCATGTCATTATCCTGGCCATTACCTATCTACTTAGGTAGTCCAAGAACATCTCTCTGTCTGAAAGTCTTAATTTTAGCAAATATGCAAGTCATTTACATATTTTAGAGATTAGGGTGGGAATGTCTTTGGGTACCATTACTCACTGTGTCACAGATGGGTTCTAATTTTAGCTTTGTCATTTAGGTACTACTGTGTACTGAGCACTATGCCAAGCATTTATATATAACTTCACTTAATCCTCACAAAATCTCTGGCACAGATGCTTTTACACATGTAGTTTATATGTAAGAAAACCACAGCTTGGTAATGTGAAATCACTTGGTCCTAGGATCCTGTGTTGCTTACGGTTAGCTTAGAAATGTAAACCTGAATCTGCATGACTCCAAAGTCCATGTACCTGAATGCTGAATTGATCAAATTTCTGCTTTAAGTGTTTGGGCACATAAAAGTTGCTGAGTAAGTTGCGAACCACTGCATACTAAATCCTTCCTATCCTCAACTATGTGATCCCTCTGAGTTTTCAATAACTCACAGGATATTATATTTGCTTTTTTCATTTTACAAGTGTGGTTTAAGGTTAAATAATCTTCCAGGTACTGTCCCAACAGCTGAATACTTTACTGAAAGTTTCTACACAGTTTAATTGCAACAATGAGTTGCCTCAGGATCCAACATAGATGATGCCACTGTGAGTCTTGTCTTTCATTCTTTAGATGATAAACTCCTTAAACTCTTGTCTGATTTCCCAAATTGTTCTGATTTGTCCAAAGTATTTCTTTTACTACAATGTAGCACAGAGCTGTGATTTCACCCAACATTTGCCATACCCAATATCTACATAGATTACTCTCACTTATAACAATAAGTGAGATATCTCTGATATCTTCAAATAATTTTAACACCCATATGGGTTGCTAGTAGTGAAATTACAATCTGAAGAAGTCTGAAAATTATGGATTTAAGAAACAATTGGTTTCTAAAACCAAAGTGATAACTTGCCATAATGACTTATCCCTGTTTTCCAATACATGAAAAGAATGTTTATGTATGACTATGTGAGACTGGGTGAGGGAGAGAAAGATGGAGAAGTAAAGGAATCCTACAGCCTAGCAAAGAAATATCAGGGCTTCCTGCAGCCTGATAATGGACTATCTCTGAGAATCAGTCACAAGTGGGCTATACATGTAAAGGGCTCCATATGAATGGAACTACATGTGACTGCAAATGTTCTCTGTGGTTTAGGGCAAGAGGTTTTCCTCAATATGCAATCACTTACTCTCTGATCAATTCTTACTCCCTATTCTTCTGTATTACCATATCTTCTATACAAATTCCTTTATTTATTATCTTACTTTATCATATGATCCATTCTACATAATCTTTGCATGAAAATTAAACATAATAAAGATACAGGGAATTTTTTTTCTTCAAATGACATGTCTCTGAAACAAAAGCTTTCTCAGGCAAAATTTCTGAAACCAATCTTTGCAGAAGGGTCCTGTTGAAGTCACTGTCCTCAGTCAGAGCTGAATCCACTTAATCTGGCAGCATCATAAGTCTCTGCCTGAAATCCCAGGGACTACTGATGGTCACTCAGTAACTTGGCACCACCCGTCAAGAATTCATTGAGGTCCTACAAATTAAATCTAATAAGTTTCACAATTTAAAGAACTACTGGGGGATGGGATTATGCATCAAGCATAGAAAGTAAAAAATTTTCTTTGAGTCATAGCAATGTTAGTAAGATCATAGCGTATCAGAGAATGGGGGCATATTAGAAAGTGGAGATGAAAGTTGCTTAATGTTTTGTCTTCTCTAGGGATTAAATTCAGCATCAGTGTTTTAGGTTTTAATAATATAGTCATTAATGTTAAATGACTGTCTGTTATATGACTAAGTCACAAATAAATGTTTTAATGAAACAGAAGAGAAACTAGAATGATGCTAAATGAAACTTCTAACCATCTGTCATTTCTTTTTCTACTTTGTTTATAAGTGAATTTCACATAATACAAAGAAGTGGAGAGATCACCAGACTGAACTTTTTCTGACAATAACTAGTTGTGTAATCTTTGAAAAGATTATCACTATGGCTTGTTTTCCTTTGTTGAATTGTATTGCTTAAACCAGATACATTAAGACTTCTGCAGACTCTCAAACATTAAACACATATGGCCAATTTGCTTTAGGGAAGGGATTTAAATGCATTTTTTTAGAAGTTGTTTCACAGTATACTAATATGAGCTATATGAAAAAAAGGGATTCTAGGGCTCAAACAAGAGTGAGAAATCTAGAGTTAAACAAAGGTAATCAGATTTATTTTCTACAGGGTATTTTTGGACTACCAATATGAAAGTATGCCTTTTGTGGTCCTTCACTCCATCAATAGCTATTTATTAAGAACTTACCCATGTCAGTGACTCTACTGAGCAAATGCAGGCATGGTCCTGTCCTCACAGAGTTTACAGTACAGTGAGAAAGGTAGACATTTATCACATAACTATACAAACAAAACTTAAAATGAAAATTTGGGTTCCACTTTGGAGAGACATAAATTCATAGAAAACATGCATCAGGAGATTTTATCTAATGGGAAAGATTAGAGAGCAAAAAAATGGACCTGATTATTGAAAGTTGAAAAAGGAAAGGGAGCAGGGAAATACAACTTGGTGGTGAAGAGCCCATACCCCAGCAGCCTGTGGGGCTCAGGTGAGGGGTCCAGCCAGCACCAGACTACTTCCAGTTGCCAAGGTAATGCACCTGAGAGATAGGGTGGGGCCATGAGTTTTGCAACTGAATTGGGCCTCTGCTATACAGACTGAGGTGCAGACTGTTTTACTGGCCCAGGGAAATACAATTTGGTTGTGAAGAACCCACACCCCAGCAGCCCAAAACTAGAGAACCAAGGACACTCATTACCCAAGAGCATCAAGACACCCCAGTCAAAAAGGTTTATATGACAAGTCCTAGACACTTGGAGGCACTAAAAAAATATTTAAAACCCATCAATCTAAAAGAGAAGAAACAACAAAAAAAGACAGATGATACAATAGAAACCACATCTACTCACCATACCCACTCTCTGAAAAGGAACTTGCCCCCCCCAAATAGCCAACAGAAACAAGATATAATCACCACAGCAGCAAAAGCACAAAGGCAGAATTAGCCAAAGCTAGAGAGGATTGAACATGCCATCTAATAGTAGAGCAGTAGTTACTCAATATGTAGAGCAAGTCCAAAAGGAAAACACAGGGAGGAGGAAGAATACAAATACTCAAGCAAGCCTTAAGAAAAAAGGTCATCACCGAAGGATAAACAATCTTCAGAAACCAACATGGATGACATGGAAGAAATGTTTTCTATGTCAGACAAAGAATTCAGAATCAACATGATAAAAGCACTCAAAGAGGCCAAGGAAGAGGGGGGGTAATGGGGAAAGCAAGAGATTAGAAACTTTCAATGAACTTAAGTACAGAAGAATGAAATGTAAACCCTAAATAAGAAGCTACATGAGATACAGTGTATAAGAGGAGCAATAGAAGAGCTCAGAAATGCAGAGAAAGGCAGGAAAGCAGATGAGAAGAAATACAAGAAGGGATCCACAAACTAGAGGATACAGAAGTAGAGGATGAAGAAAGAGAGAGAGAAAACACAAAGTAAGGAGAAGAAAAATATCAGAGATCTGTCAGATACCCTAAAGAAGACAAATATAAGAGTAACTGGAATCCCAGAAGGAGAAGAGAAAGACATAGGATCTGAAAGGCTTTTCA
>PVHY01008147.1:31682-63482 GCA_004024945.1 Uropsilus gracilis
CCCCCCCCCCAAAAAAAAAGGCAGGGGTAGACACTCTTATAGTAGACAAAGCAGATTAAAAAAAATTTTTTTAAGTGACAAAGGATAAAGAAGATCACTACCTAATGGTTCAAGGGTCAACCCATCAAAAACTATAATAATTATCAACATATACTCACCAAATGAGGGTGCACCAAGATTCATAAGACAGTTACTAAGAGAACTGAAAACAAATTTCATGAAAACACATATATAGTAGGAGACTTCAACACCCCACTCTCAACAAAGGACAGATCAAAAAACCAAAAGCTACACAAGAACACAAAAGCCTTAAAAGAAGACCTATACAAAATGGACCTAATAGATATCTACAGGACATTACACCCACAAGAAAAAGAATACACCTTCTTCTCAAATGCACATGGATCATTCTCTAAAATTGACCATATACTAGGTCACAAGGCAAACATGAATAAATACACAAAGATTAAAATAATACCAACTTTTTCTCAGACCATAAAGGTATCAAACTAGAAATCAACAATGAAATGAAAGCAAGAAGAATATCCAACACTTGGAGACTGAACAACATGCTACTAAATGAAGAATGGGTAATTGAAGAAATTAATGAAGAATCTAAAACTTATTCAAAACAAATAACAGACACAAATTTCCAAAATGTCTGGAATTCAGCAAAAGCATATCTAAGAGGAAGAATCATAGCAATACCAGCTCATATCAAAAACCAAGAAACTAAACAAAAAGAACAACTTAATCTACCAACTTGAAAAATTAGAAAAAGCAACAAAACCCAGCAGAAAACAAGAAATAACAAAAATAAAAGAAGAACTAACTAACCTGGAAACCCAAAAAGACTGTCCAGATCAACAAAACCAAAACCTGGTTCTTTGAAAAAATACATAAAATTGATATGCAAAGTTCACAAAAGAAAGAAGACAGAAAACTCAAACAGAACCACAAATGAAAGAGGAGAAATTGCAGCAGATACAAAAGAAGTCTAAAGAATAAAAGATTACTATGAGCAACTATATGGCAATAATACAACCTGGATGAGATGGATAAATTATTAGAAAAATACAACTATCAAAAATTGAACAAAGAAGATATAGAAAACTTAAAAAACAACAACAAAAAAAAAAAAACAATCACAAGCAGTGAAATTAAAGCAGTCATCAAAACTCTGCCTAAAAACAAGAAGCCAGGACCTGATGGCTTTACAAATGAATTCTACTGGACATTCAAATAATGCCTGCACTACTAAAGCTTTTCCAAAAATTGAGAAAAAAAGAAGGAAAACTGCCAAACACATTCTATGAAGTAAATATCACACTCAGACCAAAACTAAATAAGGACAGCATCAAGAAAGAAAACTATAGGCCAATTTCCCTAATGAACGTGGATGCAAAAATTTTAAACAAAATCCTGGCAAATAAAAATCCAATGATGAATAAGAGGCATTATTCACCATGACCAAGTGGGATTTATCCCAGGAGCACAAGGATGGTTCAACATCCAGAAATCAATGAACATAATACATCATATCAACAAAGAGAAAAACAAAAACCACATGATCATATCAATAGACGCAGAGAAAGCATATGACAAAGTCCAGCACCCATTCATGATAAAAGCCCTTGAAAAATTGGGGGTTAAAGGAACTTACCTCAACATAATAAAAGCCATCTATGACAAACCTATGACAAATATATATCATCCTATGTGTGGAAAAACTAAAATCATTCCAATTAAGATCTGAAACCAGGCAAGGATGCCCACTCTCCCCACTAATTTTTAACATTGTACTGGAAGTTCTATCTAGGGCAATAGGCAAGAGAAAGAAATAAAAGGGATATAAATAGGAAAAGAGGAACTGAAGCTATCATTATATGCTGATAACATGATTCTCTCTAAAGATAACAAAAAAAAAATCCACACAAAAAAACTTGAAATAATAAACAAGTTCAGTAAGGTAGTCAGATACAAAATCAACACACAGAAGTTGGTAGCTTTCCTATATGCAAAAAGTCAAATAGAAGAAGAAGAAATCAGAAAAGCCATACCATTTACCATTGCACCAAAAAAAAAAATACCTGGGAATAAACCTAACAAAATATGTGAGAGAACTATACAAAGGAAACTTTAAAATGCTGCTAAAAGAGATAGAAGAAGACATAAGGAAATGGAAAGATATTCCCTGCTCATGAATTGGAAGAATTAATATCATCAAAATGGCCATCCTACAAAAAGCAATTTACAGATTCAATGCAATTCCAATAAAAATCCCAATGACATTCTTTAAAGAGATAGAACCAAAATTACTGAATTCACATAGAATAACAAAAGGTCTCAAATATCAAAAAACTTCCTGACCAGAAAAAAGAGAACAGAGGTATTACAATTCCAAACTTCAAACTATACTGCAAAGCCATAATAGTTAAAACATCTTGGTACTGGTACAAAAACAATCAGACCAATGGAACAGAATTGAGTGCCTGGAAATAAAACCACATATCTATAGTCAACTAATCTTTGACAAATGAGTAAAAACCTTACATTGGAACAAAGATAGCCTCTTCAATAAATGGTGCTGGGAAAAGTGGACTAAGACATGCAAAAAAAATAAACAAAGACAACTCCTTCACAACATGCACAAAAATCAATTCAAAATGGATAAAAGACTTAGATGCCAGACCTGAAGCCATAACATACATAGAGAAAAACTTGGGCAAAACCCTCCATGAATTACAATTCAGAAATCCCTTTCTGGAAACATTAACAGAGGGAAAAAAAATGAAGGAAAACATAAACAGATGGGACTACATCAAGCTAAAAAACTTCTGTACAGCAAAAAAGACAACAGAAAAAACATTAAGAAGCCCAATCGAATGGGAAAAAAATGTTGCCCTCCACAAGAGTGATAAGGGTTTAATAAGAAAGATCCACAAGGAACTTACACAACTAAACAAAAGAAAAAACAAGATGCCCAATCAAAAAAATGGGGAGAAAAACTAAAAAAAAGACACTTCTCCAAAGAGGAAATACAAATGGCCAACAGGCATATGAAAAATCACTCAACATCACTAGCAACAAGGGAAATGCAAATCAAACCCACAATGAGATATCACCTTACACCAGTAAGAATGGCCCACATCCAAAGAATGGGCAACAACAAGTGCTGGCAAGGATATGGAGAGAAAGGAACATTGTCACACTGCTGGTGGGAACGTAAACTGGTGCAACCACTATGGAAAGCTGTGTGGAGGACCCTCAAATTAATGAAAATGGAACTACCATTTGACCCAACAATTGCTCTCTTGGGAATCTACCCAAAAGAGACCACATGTGGGTACAAAGGGACACCTGTGCTTGGATGTTTACTGCAGCACTATTCATAATTGCAATTGCAAGGACTTGGAAGCAACCTAAATGCCCCCAAACAGATGATTGGATGAAAAAGTTGTGGTATATATATATATATATATATATATGCAATGGAATATTACTCATCAATTAAAAATGACAAATTTGATGATTTTGTAACATCGATGTACTTAGAAGAAATCATATTAGCAGATATAAGTCAAAAAGAAAAAAAGCAAAAACCAAGTGGTTTTATCAATATATGGGATATAGGGAAAAAATAAACAATGAGGAAAAATCAAAACAAGCTAACCCCCAAACTGAAGCACACAACTTGAGACAGAGGAGAAAGGCGGGGATGGTCAGGAAGGGTGGAGGGGGTGAATCCCTGGGGTTACAAAGATTTGAAATTTATATATAATAAATTTTAAAAGAAAAAGAAAAAAGAGAAAAAAAAACGCAAAAATCAATTATTAAAAAGAAAAAGGAAAGGAAAGGGAAAGACTTCTAGGCAAAGAGATTTAAGGCTCTGTGGTTGCCAGAAACATATGCGGACTGGGGACAGAAGCTCTAAAAATGAGATGCAGTATGCAATGTTTCTCTCCTTATATACTGTTAAAACATTTCTTCTTTTTTCCCCTCAAAAGTGCATTAGGGAATATCATGTCTTCTGGAACAGAATTCGTATTACACTTCTTTAGAATAATTTAATATATCTTGAGCCCGCTTTAAGAGGAATTGCTTCTGGAATGCTAGTGGCTCTTATTCTGTGGGCCTGAAGTGAGTTACTTTCTCACATGCTTGTAGCATCTCCTAGCTTGATGAAAACAAGATGATGGATATACATATGCATATGGAAGAGTTTCTTTTTGTCTATTTTTTCTTTTCCTTTTAAGTAAAATAATATATCTATTAAAGTATATAAGGTTTGATGTACACAATGATAGTTACAATCAAGCCAAATAACATATCTTCTCATCTAGTTACATTCTGTGTGTGATGAAAGCAACTAAAATCTAATCTCAAGTAAATTTTTATTTTTTAAAAGTTATTAATTATAGTATATATACCACAGTATAGCATATATATCATAATATATATATCATAGTATATATACTATAACAGTATATATGCACCATGCAGTATATATAATAGAGAAATCATGATATATTATAGACCTGACTTATTCATCTACAACTCTGTACCCTCTGACCAATATTTTCCCATTTTCCACACCTGTTTACTTCCTGATAATCACTCTATTCTGTTTTCATGAATTCAATATTTTTAGATTCCACATATAAGTGAGATCATGCAGTTTTCCTCTTTCTTGGCATCATGATTGCCAAGTTCATTCATGTTGTTCAAATGACAGAATCTCTATTTTAAGAACTAATATTCCACTGTAAATCTGTAAAGATGATAGTAGATAGCTAGATAGCTAGATAGCTAGATAGCTAGATAGCTAGATAGCTAGATAGCTAGATAGCTAGATAGCTAGATAGATAGATAGATAGATAGATAGATAGATAGATAGATAGATAGATAGATAGATAGATAGATAGATAGATAGATAGATGTAGTACAGCTGTATCACATCTTCATCCATTCATCCTTTTTTCTCCATATTCTCCTCAATACTTGGTACCTCATTTCTTCTGGATGACAGTCATCCTAATAGATATGAGATGATTTCTCATAGTGGTTTTGATTTCTCTTAACCTGATGATCAGTGGTGTTCCTTTTCTTATACCCACTGATTACTTGTATATCTTCATTAGAAAAAATTCTGTTCAGTTCCTCTGCCCATTTCTTTATTGGGCTATTTGTTGTTGAGTTGCATGAGTTTCTTACATATTTTGGATATTAACTCCTCATCAGATATATGACTTAAAAATACTTTCTCAGAAATTCCTAAATTCTTAGGACACCGTGTGGAGATTCATGCATACTACATATTTGTAAATATGTAAAGGATGCTAAATGTGTGAGGGATGAGGGAAGATGAGATAATAAAGGAAAAGGATTTATCTCAACACTAACAACACTTTTCCTTTTTCTTCAGAGGTAGATGGCAAACTACTCTCAGAGAAAACTTTTCTAAAATGAAGTACACTGGTTTACATTACTGTTCATGATTTTTTTAATCATAGGGTCTCTTCCTTCAAGTGTTGTTGCCAGACCATAACCAAAACTCCCAGAATCTACCACCACAATCCATCATGACACCTCCCCACTTTTTACTTGCCCTTTCTCCTCTGGTACTCTCAGCCCTGTAGTCAGCTTTCTAAGGTTAGCTCTTTTATTGGGGGGGGGGGGCACTGTATCTGATCCTTTGGTTGGTTTCTCTATATTCCATCTAAGAACAATAGAGCTATTATTTGTTTTTCTCCTCCTGACTTATTTTGTTTAGTATACTGCCTCTAATTCCATCCATGTTTCCACAAATGGCAGTTTATCTTTTTTTTTTTTGATAGTCAAATAAAACTCCACTGTGTATATATACCACATCTTCCTGAGATACTCATTAGTATCTGAATACTTTAATTATTTTCATAGCTTGGCTATTACAAATAGTGCTGCAATGAACATAGGTTTGGGGTTCCCTTCAAATTAGTGTTTTTTATTCTTCAGGTCACTACCTGAAGAGTAGAATTGCTGCATCATATAACACATACATTTTTAATCTTTTGATGTAACTATATTCCACACAGAAATGAAACCATCCAGTATTTATCTTTTTCCTTCTGACTTATTTCAGTTAGCACAATTCCTTCCAGCTCCACCCATGTTCCTGCAAGTAGTAAGAGTTTGTCTTTTATGGTCACTGAGTAATATTCCACTGTGCAAATATACCACAACTTCTTGATCCATTTATCTGTTTGGGGGAATTTGTTTCTATAGCTTGGCTATTGTAAACAATGCTGCAATAAACATAGGAAAGAGGTTTCCTTTTGAATTAGTGTTTTGGGGTCCATTAGGTAGATTTCTAGGTGTGAAGTCACTGCATCATATAATAGATCCATTTTTAGTGTTTTGAGGAACCCTACACAGCTTTCCATAGTAACTGACTGAATTTATAGTCCCAGCGGCAGCATAAAAGGGTTCCTTTATCTCTACATCCTCTCCAGGATTTGTTCTTTCCAGTTTTTTAATGTGTATCATTATCACTGGTGTGAGGTAGTATCTCACTGTGGTTTTGATTTGCATCTCTCTCATAATTAGTGGCATTGAACACATTTTCATATGCCTGTTAGCCATTTGCATTTTTTTGAGAAGTATCTTTTTGTTCTTCTGTCCATTTTTGACTGGGTCATTTGCCTTGTTTATGTTGAGTTGTTTAAGTACTTTGTAGATATTTGATATGTCCTATATCCTTTGCATAGCATAAAACAGAAAGTGATATTTTTGATAAAGTTAAGATTATCTTCTGAAATACATACATTGGCAATGATGAGAAGCTAAACCAGTCCATGTAATATAAAACACTATCTTCAGTGTGGTTAGCATTGAAATGGTAACTTTATAGGGAAGATAGCCTGGTATTGATAATATCTTAGTAGCCAAAATAAAACAAATAGAACAAAAATAATCATGGTGGCTTAAAAATAGGGACTCATTTTTCTCTTTCATAAGAATATTTAGAGGTAGATGCTGCTGATTTGGGTCTAGAAACCTGACAATATTCCTTTAATTTTCCTTTCATTTCTTTCAAGGTTAGAAGATGATTGGCATGGATTAATTATTCAATTATAATCTCTATATTCAAGATAGAAAAATGAAAGCTTTCCCAGGAACCCTCCAACCCCTCAACTTGCCCTGTAAATCTTACTGCTCAGATTTGAATCATTCAGTAAACCTAGCTGTAAGGGAGACTAAGGAAAAAGGACATAGAATAATCAAAAATGACTGGGCCAATCCTAACTCATCACCAAAAGTTAAGCACATGTCATTGCCCTACCAAATGGTATTCCATTAGCAAAGAAGAAGAATGATAGATACCAGGGAGTAAATAACTATACTTTACAAAGTTGAGATTTTAAAGTGCTTTTCATTTTAACTCCTACTAATATGATTATTATTCATGCTGCATGTTTTTCCAGTCTAGCCCTGAAAAAATTGGAGGCTCAACCTATGGTCAGGGTGATATCATCAACTCTTTCTTCGTAGTTGAATAAAACAGATATTTACTGCCACAGTGTGTGTAAATTAGATTGCCCTTGAGACAAGATCATTTGTTCCAAATCCTTCCTGTAACATTTGCTTCTCTATTTATATATCTTCTTCTGTCAAATTAGAAGGTGACATTGGTAAATTGCTGGAACTTATGAACTAGCTCTTTATGCATCACCTGTTGGTATCACTTATTAAGACATGTTCAATTTATGTCTGTTCATGAGGAGAGGACTTCCCTCAACTTTCTCACTTCTTTCCCAGTTCTTTCATCACAAGACTGTGATGGTTCACATATTTCCTAAGGATCTGAGACACTCATCAGTTGTGGGAGTTGGGGGGGGGTGGGAAATGAAGGTGGTGGTAGGAAAGTATAAGGAAGTGGCTGTGGGACTTCATGACCCAACAAGACCTGCATGGATTATTAAATAATTTCAAATGACTTACGCATGACATGGAAACTCTAGTGAACAACAGGATCATTGTCACCACTGCCCTGGTGGAGGAAGCTGAATATCTCTAGTGCCCTCCAGTTCTGAGAGAAAATAAAAGAAGAAAGCAAATGTTGTTTATTTGTCTGGGCCACCAGGCCAGTTCAGACACTGAGTTCTCCAAGGTATCATTGCTGTGGATGTCTTTGCACATATATATTTCCTTTTTAGAATATCCAAGATTCTTACAATTACTGGATGAGAGCTAAGATAGTCCTATGGAGGAATGGCTGGCCATTAAAAGTAAGATTATTTTAATTTCTCCTCTTAACAATGTCCCCCCCAACTTGCTAGTTCATAATATGCATATAGTTTAAGTAGTATTTGTATCAATATAGTATATAGCAACAGCAAGTATAACAGGCTATATTATGCTGCTATAACAAATTGCCCTGGATTTCAGTGGTTTATAACAACCAAGGTTTTTTCCTTGCTCCTGCTATGCATCCACTGCAATTTAGCGGTGGCCTCTAGTCCATGTCATCCTCACTCAAGGATGAAAGGAAACATAAACATCACTACCCGGAATTCTGTTATATGAGAAGCATACAGAAGAGGAATTAGAGAATCATGTTTGTTAGAGTTCATTTCACTCACATTTCAGTAGCCAAAGAAAATCACATGACTTTCACTAACTTCTAGGGGGTGGGAAGTGCAATCTTCTTTTGTGTCCAAAAGGAGAAGGAAATGGTCTATCAATGCAAAATAGTAATGTCTGCTACAAAATTTGATATGCTATTACAAAAAGACTGCATATTAATTCGATTCAATGCATCACAACCAGGAAATGACTTTGGTTTTGGTCCGTTTACTAATTAGGTTTTTGCACAGTATCAGTTCAAGTCCTCATTCTGATAGCAAAATTTTCAAGGGATTACTCTACTAGCCACTGAACCAGAAACATTTTGGTAGCATCTAATACACTGGCATTTCTCCACCTCCACTCTTACCTAAGCTAAGAAGCAACATGTCAGAATATAAAAGTATTATTTTTAATAATAAATAATGTGTTTAAGGATTTCCTTTAATTTGTTTTTTTATCCCAAGCTCCTATCTGAAGTTCACCCCATACTGATGCATTCTCCACAAATGGGGTTCAATGATGCATTGAGCCTCAGGGACATAGAGAGAGTACTTTTTAATGTTATTTGATGATTTTATTTTAAAAACTTGAAGTTTTATTGCTTGCGTCTAATGCAAAAATTCCTAAACCAAAATATATATGTCAAAATGATTTCATCAAAAAGAATATTTCTCTTGAGGAACTGTTCCCCTCCCCTTTACCTTTAGTAAGAGTGAGGGGTTTGAATGGGGCTGGACTACCAGTGAATTAGAAGATGGAGACAGTGACATGATAACGGTCATCACTCCAAGCCTCACCTTACATCCTAAAGTCATAATTTGAGGACCACAAAAAAGTAACTGTGAAATATGCTATGTAACAGATGGTACCTGTTGGTCCTGAGTGGTTGTTAACATTATGTGGCCTACGGGATGGGGTCAAGATGCTTATGATCCCTGCCATGGTATGCAAGATTGTCTACATTTATGCATATGTGCATACTTTCTTGAAGATACTTCACTGTTCTTATCAAACTGTGAAAAGGAGTCATGATACACAGAGTATCAGGAAACATAGGATGTATATAAATAAAAGTCTGCTCTCCAGAATCTTATGTAAACCCATAGTATACATCACTAAAAGAATACTGTAAATTGCTTCACATGGAAATGTGTAATAGTCAGATATATAACAATATTTGAATTATAATAATTCTTATGAAAACTAATCCTTCATAGATGATTATGATTAATTTTACAAATTTATATAAGTTCAAATTTTAAAATAGGAAAATATACAAGGGATTTCAGTCAAATGGATGCTTCCTAGTTGTATAAAACTGTATGTTAATATGTATAGATCATAAACACACATGCATATATCCACACACATATACAAACATACAGACATGACATATTACTTATGTTTCCAAACTTACAAATCAATACACTCTTTGAATTATACTTCTTTTTTTCTTTATTCATGCCACTCCTTTAGACCACCCACTTCCCTGAGTCCAGGATACTTTGACAATTTTTTCATCACTTCTCTCAATGACTTCTCTCTCATCACTGTGACACATATAATATTCATAAATATAGTTTAATTTCTGCATGATGAAAGATAGCATTGTCTGAATATAATTTAATAATAAATATTCCATCCCTCTTACCATAGGTCTTGTATCTCATCCGTGGTGTTATTTTTCATCTTCCTTCAAAAGTTTAGACATAAGGATTGAATAGCAGAAAGAACACAAGGTTTAGAATGGAAGAGACATGGATTTAATTCCTGGTTCCACTCTATTCTGTGTACCAAGTCACTTATTTTCTTTGACCCTGTTACCCCCATCTATATAATGAGAAAACCTACCTGACTCATAAGATTACAGAGAAAATTGCTGCTAGATTTTTTAAAATAATGTATGAATAATAATGATTGAAATTAGTATAGTTTGGTCAGTAAAAATGTTCAGCTATTTAACAAATGTAACTCTACCTGATTATAAGTGAATTCAACCAAAAATTGGAATTTTCATATTTGGTTGGTTTCCAAGTAGTTCTAGTTGGTTTTAGAACAAAACATTTGAAGAGTTGTTTTCAGTGTTTCCTAAAAGTTGTTTTTTGAAAAGAGATTTAATAGCTGGGATACAGAACTGAAACAAGACAAAAGACTTAATGGTTTGCATTCCATTTGCTTTCCATAGTGATAGCCATACATGAAAAAAATGCTTCTCATATTAAATTTTTAAATATTGACTTCATAATTAGCTAAGATGACATACTGAAAACATGTAAAAGATCCTTACAACTTTTTTCCCCTCTGCTAGTTGGAAATAAAGGAGGTTATAAGTTCAATTATAATTATTGTTAGACACTGGCATTTCATTTGCACTGGTCTAATACATAAGCCAACTGTGGTTATGGTCTAAAATATTCTATTATAATTCAAAATATTAATATTATCAAATTAATTGTGGAATTGGAATTATGAAATTTTTAGCACTTTCCACAAAACTAAGTGAATGGCAGCTGCTTTTTCTTCTTCCACACCTTTCCATGTAGTTCTTGATTGCTGCCTCCATCTCTCACTTCAGCCCCTGGTACCACACTGCCCCCAACCACAGCACACTGTCATTACCTACCGAGACTCTGAGCTGAGATTCTTCAATCCTCTTTGTCTCACATCTCTACTCATCCATACCAATGAAATCACAGAGTATTCATTTCAACTTTAATCCATCCAAATAAATCTTCTTTATTTCAGAAGTCAACATTTTAGACACCAGTATTAAACAAAATTGTTCCATGTGATGATCTGAAAATTCTGAAATATTATTCACTGACCTCAACTGTCTATTCCTTTATTGTTTTGCCATTTCCCAGCTCTTTCCCTTGTGCATTTTATATTCAATGGGTCCTCCAAATCAACACATCAGACAAGATTCCTATCCCTTTACCTAAGTTAACTTTGTAGTAACCATGACTACTCTTTCTTCATGATAAAATTCACTATGTGAGACTATTTTTTGAATGTTCCTTTTTAACAATTTCTCTCCCCAACAATGCATTTGTCTCAGCATGCCCCCCCACCAAATATTCAGTCACCATCCAGGACCAAGCAACCAGTTCCCTCCACCTAGTACCTGCATCTTTCTCTGGTGACCAGCATTGTAATGTCAGATGAATAAAATATATGATCCGTGTTTATATAAGTGTCATTCCTTATATTATCTATATACAGATATTCCTTATATTATCTACATATATATATAGATAATTGTATCAGGATGACTTAAAATTCCTATTTAAAACATGGATTTCTACATTTTCCCTTTTCTGAATCAAAGTTTGTGCCTAAATTACAAGCACGTGTATTCTTAAAAAGCATTCCAAATGAGCCCCTGTTCCATCTAATGTTGAAATGCCAGTATTCTAAATCACTCAAGGTACTCACCTGAATATTGAATTAGAATATGAGAATCTCTGAGAAAGACCTAGATATCATGATTTTTATAAAGTATTCCATGTGATGTTAATGTATCAGGATTAGAACTGGCTCACTGGCAAACTCTCCTATCTATCTATCTATCTATCTATCTATCTATCTATCTATCTATCATCTATCTATCATCTATCTATGTTATTAAGAGAACAAGGGATCCACACTAACCCAGCAGGGTTCATGTTATGAATCCACCCTGACACAAGTGGTGTTCCTATATGCATAAGGGAATACACATACACACACACACACACACTCACACACACACACACACACACACACACCATTAGCAACAAAAGGACTGACACGATCTTTAATATTGTACTGGCAGTTAATTTTTGATAATGCATTTTTTCTCCTTCATACCCATTTCTTTTTCATATGTAACTAATTTATTTGAGGTCTTGTTAAGATTTCCTTCCTTTGTTTAGGCTTAGACAAAAGTTTAGACAAAACTTTTCCCAGTATTTTACCAATTCCCTGATCTTTTCACTGATGTGGCAGAGGTTGCATCCCATATGATTCATGAAGTTTGTTCAGTTAAATTCCAGCATCATGTGAGATCGATGTTGGATGCAACAGCTCTCCCCAGCAATTGAGCATGGAGAGCAGAGACACAAATCACAC
Organism: Uropsilus gracilis; assembly: GCA_004024945.1. NCBI lineage: Eukaryota > Metazoa > Chordata > Mammalia > Eulipotyphla > Talpidae > Uropsilus > Uropsilus gracilis. Next base: position 44,400 of record PVHY01008147.1, read on the forward strand.
ATCAAATACACACCAAGCTGGTTTCCAATAAAATATAAAGTTTTGATGAAGATCTGGAGCTTGACAGTCACTAAGACCAGGAGTTAACTTAAAAATTCAGTTTTTCAATTTTATTTAACTCCATTAGGTTAAATATTTTAGGAATCCCACAATCCTCAAGTTATGGAGGGAAGGGAGGAGGAAGGCTTTTTACTAAAAAAATCCTTTTGCCAGCTTTTCCTTGATCAGAGAAAAGCTTTTACTTTTCAATCTAATACAAAATGGGCAAAAGCCTTTATTAACATTTAAGCTTCCACATACTAGTTACCTTTGTCATTTACCTACCTGCTGCTTGCCCCCAAGCCTCTTTCTAAACTAAAAAAAAAAAAAAAAATTCTCTAAACCTGTCTCTTGTCTCTTGCCTGGCCCCTTTAGGTTCTTCCACCTGCTAAAGACAGACCAAATGCTTAAAAATCAAACTGTTTATTACTAAGTAAGAAGAAAGTGATTACCTAAACATGTACTACAAGATAAACAAGTAAAACCCCAGTTACTCCATTTTATGTGCTATGAATTAAACATGAAAAGCCCAGTTACTAAACATGTACTACAAGATAAGCATATAAAACCCCAGTTACTCCGTTATATGTGCTACGAAATAAACATGAAAAACCCAGTTACCCCACCACATGTTCAAAACTGTCCTTAGACCCTGGTCACCACAACACATCTCCAATTAAAATTCACAAGCACGTGTTCCAAAAACAGAGCATCCCCTTTTCCTCCTTGGCATCTGTTTCAACTTCCTCAAAATGAAATTGGGTAACAAAACCAAACCAACAAAACAGGGTTCTTTACTAAACTTACAAACTGGAGCAGCTGGTCTTTTAAATCCAGTCACTCATCAGGTTCATCCCAGCCTGCACAAGCAGTAGCAAGATCTTACTAAATTAAAGAGGAGGCCTAAACAGGACTTATTCACTTTGAGGACAAAAACCACTGAGGATGTAAGGAATCCCTTTGGTAATTTTACCACATAGTTCAGTCACTAGTCAAAAAAACTCATGTGGGTCCTACATGTGTTCACAAAATGGTGGCTGTTCCACCTTTAAGCCAAATGAAGAAACCAATCCTCCTCCAAAAGTGGTAGATTCAAATCCAATGAACAAATAAAGATGGTGTAGTCACTCCTCCCCAAAAAGCATAGCTCCACCATTCTTTTTTTTCTTCAACCCTGAGGCAACCTGGATCACCAAAACTCACTCAAAACAACAGCAGCAACCACTTCAGATGTCTCATGATGGAAACAGCAACACTGCTAGTTCTCTTTGATATCAGAATGAAAAGGGGCAAAAGCTGCTAACCAACAAACCACATGTCCCCATCACCCTATGCAAAGCAGTTGCCACTCAAATGCAGTAAAACAAGTTTTATTTACAAGGAAACTAACCAGGAAAAAAAAAAAGTCCTCACAGCCACAAGTGGCCAGTTATCTTACCCCAGTCACCATTCTTAGTCCCAAAAGACCCAAAGACACTTGTCCAAGATGGTGCCCTTTACCCCTCCAAAACTGAGGCAGACACTGCAAAGTCCAGTCTTTCTCTGGCATCTTCTCTTCATTTCTTCTCCAGTGATACACAAATCATCTTTCCAAATCCCTGGCCATAGCCAGGTACCAGCTCACTATACCACCTTGCTGTGGTGCCACACTCTCCACACTGGCTACTCTTCTGCTGGTCACCATGGCTCCTTGCCACCTCCTGCTCACTCTTCAGGGGCTTCCCATGGCAGGCCATATGGGCCTGTTCTCTAAGTTCACCATTCTCCTCTCCTTCCTTTTTCCTTTTCTCTTTTTCTTGCTCCTTTCTTTTATCTCCACCCTCCCTTCCCATCTCCCATTTTCTCTCTCTGTTCTTTCAGATTCCATCCACCAGGACATTTTGGTGCCTACTCAACTTTCAACTGCATCACTATCTTGTATCATCTTTAGATCTCCAGACAATTCCCCAGAAAGCTTTGCAGTTTCAAAATTAAAGCAAGTTTTCAAGTACCAAATTTCCAAGTCAGTTTACATAAGTCACAGGTTTTTTTCAGCATCCTTCCCTGGGGTCCTCACCAGCCCAGGCTGGGTATAGAAGCCCACAGTGTGACTCTTCCTTGCCCTGCTGCCACACATGGTAGCGGCAGTCCCAATGCCTCCAGCCTATTTTCTGTGCCTCTGCTCTCTCCCTTCTCCAGCTTTCTCACTCTCTGCTTCTCTCCAGTCATTCTCCTCAAATCCCCTTTCTTTGTTCCTCTCTAGAGAAACCTTGGCTTCTCTTCTCCAAGTCTCCACCCACCAAGCCAAGATGGCTGCCATCTTAATGCAGCATTATCAAGCTGTGATCATGGACCCTGAATTTCACCACAGCACTGCTATCAATTTCCCACTTTTTGTTTTAAAAAATCATATGAATGATGATCCACTACAAGTCCCATTTTTACAACTACATTAAAAAATTTTACAATAAGCGGGCAAAACATGAAATTGCATTGATATAGGTACGGTAGTTTTTAAACAATCAGTTATTTAGTAATTGGTACAAATTAATCCCATAAGTGGGAAAAAATATCAAGCCATTTAACCTTGTGAAACTCATTGTATCTCCAAATCTTTTTTAAATCATCAAGTCTATATGCATATTTAATCTCTACTGATTAAACTATTATTTTTTTCTGAATTCTCAATAATATTAGTTAAAGCAGTTTTCAAACAGTTATCCAGTATTTAGTATCTGAGAGGGAAAAACCAAGCCATTTAACCTTGTGGAACCCCATTGGGTCCCAAACACTTATACAGACATTTGTGGCTACATAAATATCCAATCTATAGTGAGTGGCCTATTGCTTTTTTTTTTTTTTTTTTAACTTTCAAACTCTAAATTTGGTTTTTGGAGTAATACTGAATATGCTCTGGCAATTTTAAACCAAGCTTCCATGGACTTTTCATTGTCTTATTATCAAACAATATGCATACTAACAAAACCAAACAACTTTACATAAACATAAATCCAAACTGTACACAGGTCTTTTCACTACTTGCCTATACAATCCATAGTAACAGGAACATTACAAAACTTGTCACTTTTGAACCCATGAGTACTTTTAATAAAGCACTTTTACCAAAGTCTTTCAAACTAAGTTTACTGCTTTAAGGTAATCAATGCAAGGAAAAAAAAGTCCTTGGGCTTTTTTGTATCACTGGGAGGTTGTCTGGTCTGGGTCACCAACTGAAATTGGATAAGAAAACAGGCAAAACATAGAACTTAACTAAATTTACAAACAGGAGCAGCTAGCCCTTTAAATCCAGTCACTCATCGGGTTTGTCCCAACCCACACAAGCAGTAGCAAGAAGGTCACACTATGTTAAAAAAAACAAAAAAACAACAAAAAAAAAAAGATTTATTCACTACTAAAATGATAAAACAAAAGTCACTGGAAGGCACAAGGAACCCTTTTGGTAATCTTGTCACATAGTACAGCATCTAGTCCAAAAGGCTACACATGGGTCCTTTAACCACATGTATCCACAAAATGGCAGCTGTCTGACCTTCAAGCCAAATAAAAAACCGAGATGTCACTGCCAATCCTCCTCCAAAGGTACAACTCTAGCATTCTTTTTGCTTCAACTCTAGGTGATCCAAAATCACCAAGATTCATTCAAAATAACAGCAACAGTTACCCCTTCAGACACCTCACAATAAAAACAAAAACACCTCAAATCCTCCAGACAATTTCCAAATTTGGCAGATTCAAAGTTAAAGTGAGTCTTCAAGTACTGAGTCTTCAAGTCAGTTTACACAGGTCACAAATTTCTCCAACATGCTTTCCCAGGCTTCTTAACAGCACAGATTAGGGATGGAAGCCCACAGTGTGGCTTCCTTCTCTGCCCTCCTGCTATACATGTATGTGGCAGAGGCCTCCAGCCTTCCTGCTGCTCCTCTGCTCTCTCTTCCCCAGTTCTGTCTCTGTCTCTCTTGCTCTCCAGTCACACTCCTTCTTAATTCCCTCTCTGCTCCTCTCTCAAGAAGCTTCTCCATTGATGGGCAAAAATGGCTAGCATCCTAATGCAGCATTACCATGCTGGGGCCATATCCCCCCTCCCCCCAATTTCAACCCTATCATAAAAACATGGTCCAAGATGAGTTCTTTTCTTTCCACATCCCTCTCAACTTCAGGCAGTAGAAAAGTCCAATATACAGAAACCAACATTAAATTCATTTTCTCATCCTATGTCCATAGCCTTTCCAAAAACAGTTGACTCAAACAAGATAAAACAAACTCCAACATGAAGTTCAAATCTCCAAACTCTTCAGTCGCCTTTAGCACACACCATCGGTTTATGCATGCTTAGGCTCAAAAATTCACCAGCCCAGGCCTAAGTCCATGGGCCCCATCCCATCTCAGCTTTCACAGCTAGCCTGCATCCTCTTCCAAAAATGGCCAATCCTTTGTTTCTCTCCTAAGTCCCTTTTTATATTTTTTCTCTTTGTTTTCATTTCTTTTAGGAGCAGAGCTTTGTCAATCATCTCATATCATAAAAGCCTTGGTTTTCTTTTCTCCTCCCCTTCTATCCTTCTGAAAGAAAACTATGATTTTTAGTGAAGGCTAGCAACCACACTGTGGCATAGTCAACATAAGCTTTGTTCACCTGACTCCTGAACCAATCAAGTCAGAAAGTCAAATCTCCATAATATTGTCAAATCCTTCTTGAAATTTACAATTCTAAAGCAAAATGAAAGTAACTCTTATTTTCTAGCTACTAAATGTTACTATCAACACATAACATCAGCTATGTTAATGGTGTATGCCCCTCTCATACTCACACACATCAAAGGAACTAGAACAATTTTTCAAATGCAATCACCACTTTTGGGGGTAGATTGTTTTGTTGTGATGCTACTTTTTCATTTTTAATGTAATTAATTTGTTTCCTTCTTTTCTTTATATATATATATGAGTGTTCAAACTGAGGAGAGAAGCTATTTTTCAGCAGGTTAAACAGTTTTTCCAAACAGCAAGATTAATTAGAACTATCATAACGAAACAGTCTGCAGACCTGTCCAGAGTTTCTGTCTCTCTCCTCTCTAAGCCCATCTCACACAACATGAAGTAGGATACAAGGCCAGATTTCCATCTGGCACACTGCTCTGCACTGTTCAATAGAATGCACAGAAGGGAACTTGGAGATTGCAGAGAAAGATACTGAAGACCAAAAGGTCATTTGTCAACCTGTCCAATTCCATATAGTTGGTTATAGACTCAGGGTCAGATTTAAAAAATGCAATTCTCGGTTTGGAGGAATCCAATTGCTCCAAAATCTTTTCCATGTCCAACCTCTCTTCTAAGTGCCATATGCAAATTTCCATTCATCTTCTGAAATTTCTATTGAACTATATCCTAGGTACCCCATTCCTAACATTCTCCAAAGAAAATTTGGAATCTTTCCTTCATCAATCATTTAGTCACATAAATTCACTTTCTTATTGAGTAGTGTATTATATTAAACTATATCACATTCTTCTCAGATTCCACAATGCTCTGAATTTTCTCAAGCCTCTTTCTCCTTCATCCTCTAGTACTAACAGATATCTAATTTATTACCTAAATCTCTTGAAATATTTATCGATCTCCTCTATTACCACTATTCCCTTTTCTCTCTCCTACCCATTTTTTACCTCAAGTACAGTCTGCCAGACCACCCTCTAAACATCCTTCCACTTCAGTGGCCAACAATGAGTTTAAATGTCTACACAACATAGTAAAGAGTTTCCGTTTTGGGCTAAAAGCAAACCTTAATGCTTTTCTTTATAATAAAATAGTAATGTAGCAGGATATCAAAGACTAGATATCAGTCAAAAGATTTACTCACATCTCTTATTTCTTATTAAATTCAATACTGTATTGTGATCAGATATTCCCCAATTTATGTTCAGCTTTTTACCTGAAGATGAAAAGCTTCAAGTAGCCACATTTCCACTGAATACTTGCAGTTTTGCAAATAGTATATATTGGATATCAAATAACAGATAGAATTTATGGTCAGAAATAGTCCCTGGGGTTAAACTCATTATTCTTGCAAGCAAGGACCAAAATCCCAGAAAATAAAAGGATTTGTAAATGTTATTCACTCAGGGACAAAAACACAGGTATCTTACATTAAGAAACAAAACAAAACACTGAAAGTTTGATGAGTCTCACTGAGGAAAAAAATTGTTGAACTATAGTAATATTCCCTACTGATATAAGTAAAATTGTTACAACATGGGATGGTGTATAGTTCAGACCTATCTGTCTGGATTTCACCAGAATTACCCCACAACATATTACCTATATAACAATGTTTAATCCTATAGCCTGACACCTTCACAAACACTACGACACATTTTGATCTTACATTCTACTAGTCTATGGACACTTAACCTTTTCACACTAGTTTACTAGTGTGAAATTCTGGAAATTTTAATCACTCTTTGAGGTCTTTCATCCTCTATAATATTTATTTCCCAGCCAAATAAAAATAAACCAATCCTCTACTTTGTTTATAACAACAGTTCAACATTTACTGCTTTACACTGAACTAGAGCATAACAAAAGTCTACAGCTTCTTCTTAGGTATCTCAGTTATCATCTGTTTCTAGGTGCTGTAACCTAGGGAATACTGATATCTCATATCTGGAAAGTCATTCTGATCTATACACACTGAAAGGCATCTCTGGCAAATCTATAGTATTTAAATGCTAAATGAAGGGAGAATGATCTTGTGAACTGTAACCAAAGCAAAGGATCAAAAAAGCAAGATGTAATCATTATCAAAATCACACTAAACCTACAACTAATATCTTTTATAGTCTTAAAGTAAACAGGAAGAAAAAAACATGGATACTGGACTGATACAGCTGAGAGAATGATAATCATCCTGTTTAATCTTCAAATAATCTCTCCCTCAATGAATTCCTGAAAGGGGAAGGGGTAGGTAAGGAAAAAAGATAACATGTACAAAAGTTCCTTTCTTTCCATATCCTCACCAACATTTTCCAGTCATTTTTATATGGGTCATCCTTACAGGTGTGAAGAGGTATCTTCTTGTGGTTCAACATTTTCTTAATGTTGAGCATTTTTTCATGTGCCTATAGTCTTTAGGGAGTGTTTATTTAACTCATCTAACATTTTTTAGATAGGATTATTTGTTTTCTTTTCTTGAGTGGAATGATGCTTTTATATGTTGCATATCAACCCATTATCAGATGTATAGAGTACAAATATTGGGAATGTAGACTGTTCTAGCTCCTATGGAAAACAGCATGAAGGTTTGTCTTCATTAATATTGAAAACAGATCTAGCATATGATCCAGAATTCCATTTCAAATATTTACCCAAAAAAAAATGTAACACGAATGTAACACGAATTGAAAGAGATATATTCATTCCTGTGTTCATTATAACATCGATTACAATAGTTGAATTATGGAAACAATGTCAATGCCCAAAGAGAGATCAGTGAATTAAAAAGATAATATATATATATATATATATACAATAGAATACTACTCAATTATATAAAAAAAGATAAACTTTTGACATTTATGAAATAAATGGACCTGGAGGAGATTATGCTAAGCCAAATAAGTCAGAAAGAGAGAGAAAAAAAAGACATGGTATGATATCACTTATGTATGGTATGTAGAGAAATAGATTAAAGGGTCAGATACAACAAACCAATAATAATCCCTAGAAATTTGACTGTAGAATTGAGGCTACCAGAAGGGTGGAAAAGCAGGGAGAACAAAGTGTGACAGGTCAAGGTGTATGGAGGTGGAGGATTATGAATACTTGGTGGTGGGTGTGGTGTGGTGGCACTGACTTGGGGACTGTGATACTATACCTCTGGATTATATACAGTGTTGCCAACCACTGCTGTTTCAAGAAAATTTCTTTAAAATTTAAGACAGAAAAATAGGGAGGAAAAATAAAACATACATAGTTAAAAGGAGAGGGTAACTGGTGAGAAAAAGGGGATGTGAGAGCAAGAAAACACTTGAGAAAGAGAAGCAACAGAAAATTGGATAAAGAAATAAAATAGTAAGAGGAAAAAAAGGAAGAAAACAAATATATTCATGAGGTATTTGGTCTGTGCTAGTTAGGCAATATGCTCCTTTGACTAGATAAAGAAGTAATAAAAATTGGAAGAGACAGAAATGCTAGGGCAGGTCATATTGAATTGAGACTCCTTTAAGTTCATTTAGCTGCACTTTTTCCCAGATGTGCTGTTCAGATGAATCTCCCAGACAGGCCATGTTTCGTGACACCATCTATACACCCTCTTAAGAGATTTCACAGAGCCTATCTAAAGAACAGGCACTTAAAATGCAGTAGGGAGGATTTATTAATAATGTTGTAAATAAAATAGGTTTCCTTTTGCTTGAATGATGTCAGCAGATTCATCTCTTGCTCTGTCATCAGGCAGGAGTTTCCTAAGAGAGTCTCTGGAGAGTGCTTTTACAATCGGATCAGTCATACATCTTGCTCTGGGCGACATTAACATAGACACAACCCCAATTTGAATTGGGAAAAGGTTTAACCTTTCAAAAAATATGATTTTTTGGTAATGCCCAAAGGGAGGCAAATATATACATACACACACACACACATATTTCAAACTAAACAGCATGTTTTCTCTGTCCAAGAAGTCTGCATATTTTATGTGGAAGGGGCTCTCACTGTACGAGTCATGAACCTTTGCCCTGCCCCATTTGTTCACAGCAGGCCTGCACTGTCCACCCACACCTGGGCCCATCCTGCCTGAGAACCACTCCATTAATGACCCTCTGCACAACTGATTTGTTCTGTGCACATTCAACGACTTTCAACAGTGGACGTTTTACTTTTCTCTCTCTGCGATGAACTTTCTCCACTTCGAGCCTCATTACTTGAAAACTTGACATATTTTAAACAGAAATGATAGATTTTAGAGTTAGGAAATAGGGAAAGGAGAAGAAGGGAAAAGTCCAAAGAACAACAGGAGTGACTTCATATGATTTTTGCAAAAATATTTTTCATTCATTGGTGGTACCTTGGCCTCTTGAAATGTCTGGGTCTCATAAAGATAAAAAATAATATCTGGCACTTATTGAGAATTTACTAAAAACTTTTCTAAATCTTCTCATATAATCTTCACCATTGACTGTGGATACTATTTTAGTCCCCCTCTTATAGATGAAGAAACTCAGGTTTAGAGAAATTAAGAAACTCAAGGTTACAGAGCTGATAGAAAATTCAGTACTTAAATCTGGTTCTTCCTAACTACTAGAGTAAGCTGCCTGAAAAGCAACTATTAGAAATACAGCTCATATTAAGAGGTATTATGGTCTTCTTTCCCATACAAGAGACACAATACTTTCATAAGATTCTCAGACCACTCAAGATGTGCCAAGAAAAAACTTTATGTATACATTTCCATGTTTTTAAGGCATTCTCATTTTATTCTATCATAACTCTAACGAGTAGTTAGAAATGGGTCTGAACTTATTTGATAGATGAGGTGACTGAACTTTCTCTGGTGAAGTATCTCAGCTTGATGCCACATTTGCTGGCACTGCAGAGGCCTTTGGCATATGTTGGGTGCATGCACTGGGACAATTAAAAATAAGAGAAGTGATCACAGTCAGGATTTCTTTGGGTATTTTCTTGGAGTCAATGGGGAATAAGTGTAGGGTTAAATGTCGAGAGGAATATGGAGCAGGCACTGGGAGGTAGAGCTGTGCATTTATGCAGGTGGGAGAAGGGGTGCTAAAATAGGGTGCTGTTTTGTGGATTGGAAGGAACTAAGTGATCTCAAGAGAAGTAAAGAGTTGGGAGTGATACCACTTGGTTAACTACTAATTAAGCAAGGTGAGGGAGATGAAGTAAATACTTACGGGAATAAATGTCTAGGATTTTGGCAAAAGAGGATGCCTGTATGCTTTAAATGTATTTGCCTATTTCCATATTATGCCAATCATCTTTTGCTAAATTTGGTTCCTTTGCAAGTTATTTTCACCTATTTGACTATAATATCCTAGAAAATGGGAAGCATGTCTAATTTATTGTCACATTCCCTAATGCTAAATGCTTGTTAAAAGATGAGGGGGAATGAAAGAATAAATTAGACATGACTCACCCTCAGGCTAGGTGGACATCAATTCCTACTTTGTCATTCATTTTATTAGGCTACCTTCCCAGCACTAACTTAGATTTTTGCAAGCATTAAATCCCTCCAGGTTAGATTCTGCTTGAAGGGAATTGCTATTATATGCCACACAAATGAGTAACGGCCCAAAGGCCTAAGATCTAAACAGAATCAGCCTATGGACAAATAGTTAGTACCTTGATCTGAATTATGAACACAGGATTTAACTAGTGCTATACTTCGCCTAGATCCATGATCCATTCTGATGCATCATTGCCATGCCACCAATGAATAGGTAAGACTTGGAAAAGACAGTTAAGAATGATAGAATTCTAATATATTGCTTTTTAACCTTTTGCTTCCTTTCATTGCCTTGAAGTTAACAAAGGCTGTGTGTGAATGTGTGTGCATGTGTGGTTTGTGCAAGTTTCCCCAAGATAAATAATTAGCAAATTAGATTTCCCTAATTTCCCCTAATTCCATTCTCTCTCTCTCTCTCTCTCTCTCTCTCTCTCTCTCTCTCTCTCTCTCTCTCTCCCTCTACCTCTCCCCCCCCAGTCACAATCCCATCACCTTTAGTGGAACAAATGTGAATTTTCTTTGAAGGTTTAAAGGCAGAAATTGTCATACAGTGGGTATATGCTTTGCACAGCCTTTATTTTTCACAAGGTAGCAAACTGCAGCTCAACAGAACCAAAAAATTGCTTCTGTTATGTGGGGACTTCAATTTCTAATAACAGTGCATTGGGAAATAATCAGTTTCCCCTGCCCATTGAACATATTTACTGAGCAAGGCAAGATACCAACCAGTGCTTGAAGCTACTTATTCAGGACCAGATCCAGCCAGACAACAGAAGGAAGGCAACGGAGAAAATATAAATAGCCTAGTAACTATTTTTTTCCTCTCACTACTATTACATACCTTTCATCTCTTCCTTTTCTTCCATTTTACAGCAAACTAACATTTATTCACCTAATTCTTCTGTACCAATGCTTTTAACACAAACAGCCAAAGTTGTCTTATGGGAATTTCTGATTCTTTTTTTTTGGCAAAAACTCCTTACTTAGAAAGAGAGAGCAATCTCTATTGTGAACAGTTCTGCAGACTTATACTATCTGCTTACTTCTAAGCGTGATGATTTGAGTACATCAAAAGACATTTTTAATAAAAGAAGAAGAGAAATCATTAAGGGTAATATATTCAGCATCCACAAAAACACCAAGATGGAGAAGGTATACTCTCAGCCAGTATTATTTAATATTATTAACTGAGGGTCAATGTAGAGACTTTGAGTCAAAAATGTGCACTCAAAAATTCAACTGGGTTTATGACCTAGGAAAAGTAACTGACCTCTCAAAACCTCAGTGTTATGATTTGTAAGATTAGATAATTGTGAGGGAGGAATCAGATACTGTACAAAAGTTAACAACAGTATGAGAAAATAAATATTTAATAAAAAAACTAATTTAAAAATTCAATGAGTGCTACCATCTAAGTGGCACTTATTGAATTTTTTAACATGGCTCATATTTGATATACATCATTGTGAGTTAGTATTAGTGTTACTATAATTATTATCATGATTATTAAATCAGAATCTTCTATTAACATAGGAAGATCTATTATCCCGTGTTATCAGTCCTTTTCTCTTTCATCACTAAGAGTAGATTATGCTTTTATATCACCTTTTAGTCAGCACTCTTGCAGTCAATCAAGGCTCCCAAAGCTTTTTTGTTTTTCAAACAGGGAATTGAAAAGAAGATTCAATGTCTCCTCTTATACACAAGAATGCCCCATCTCAAAAATCATAGAAGCAAAAACTGCTGGTGTGGGTGTGGAGAAAAAGAAACCCTCTTACACTGGTGGTAGAGATGTAGACTGTTCTAGGCCCTGGGCAAAAGAGGATGGAGACTTCTTAAAATATCAAAATTAGATTAAAAAAAATGTGATTTAGCAATTCTACTCCTAGAATATCTTTCCAAAGAATGAAAAAACACTACTTTGAAAAGATATATTCGTTTAGATTTTCATTGCAACATTATTTAGAATAGCTATGTTATGGAAACCACCTGTGTGTACAGTAGCAGATACATGGATTAAGAAGATATGTCATATACACACAAAGGAATACTATTCAGCTATAAACAAAAGATGAACTCTTGCCATTTTTAACATGAGTGGAGCTGGGAGGAAATTATGTTAAGCATAATAAATCAGAAGGAGGAAGACAAATATTGAAATATTTTACTGTAATTATACACATATTTTTCAAATGTGGATAAAGAAAGAAAACAAAGGAACAGACAATGTTAAGCCAAAACAAACCCTAGAAGTCTGCCTCCAGAATTAAGGTGATCATAGGGAATGAGAAATGTGGGGAACAAAGTGTGGATAGAGAAAAATGGACCTCAGAGAAGGATTATGTTGCTTTGATGATAGGTGCAGCGTGGCAACATATATATGAACAGGTGTGACTCTACCCCCTAAATTATATTCCATATTGTAAATCAATACTTCCTGAATAAAAATTAAATAATAAACAAATAAATTGGGGGGAAGAAAATTCAATGTTCCTGTCCATAGTTGTCAGTGATTACTTCGTCCTTAGGGAGCCTTTAAAAAGTTCCCTTTACACAGAACTCGGTCACCTCTACATAGAAAAACATTCACCTTTAAACTTACTCAAACAGGAACACACAGTCGAGTTTCCTCTCCTCACTATCAAAAGAAATCTGCTGCAACAATGTATAAACTTACCTGTCTTGTGAAAGAAATGTTCTTTTCTGTTTGAGTCTCCACGGTATGCCCTGGAGCTTGGCACATGGTGGGTACTCTGTATATGTTGAATTAATCGATTGACTGATTGATTAAATGCCTTTCCTGGAAAGTCACTCTCCTAAATTAGGAACCTGGGGAATAATTCAAAAAGAAAAAGTATGAGACCTGAGCAGAGAGTCCAACAGTATCTACTACATCATTTTACCCACGGCTTCCTAAATGACTCACTTCATTCCTTATTCTTCTACTTCTACAGCAATCTTGGCCATCTGATCATGTGCTATAACCAACAAGGCTTTTAAAGTTGGCATACTGGAGTTATTTATTTCCAACCGGAGGCTATACTGGCAATTTGTTTAAGCTGCCACCTGGTGGCGCTTGATTTATGACCTCATACTGTGAAAAGCCTAGCTCCCCACAGGCATGATTAACTGAATCACAAAGAATTGAATACTTTTGCAATACCCTTTTGAATTAAATGAGGCTATTTCTTTAAAAATTAAGACAGTTGAAACAGCAAAATTGGATTTCTATTACTTTACATTAACTTAACAATCATATTAAGCACTTATCATTTCAGGTGCACTCATGATAAATGGTTCCAAAGAGACCCAGAATAAAGTTGTGAGACCATATGAAGCAGAATTTTGGAGTTCTTCATTATTAGTTCCTTTCCAGTAAATTTGAAAAATATTACTTACTTTGCACAGGCTGTTTGTGAGTATTCAGTAAGATAATGATTTGAAAGCTTTTATAACCCATGGAATAATAACACAGATGTGAATAGTTAATATTATTTCTACAACCCTCTAAAAAAACACATCTTTTTCTACAGAAGCATTCCCATGCTGTTCACTGCGTTCTAAAAGGACATATAGGGAAACACATGCAGCTTATACACACTGGGCATAAACATGTGAAAAAAGAGCAGTCACACACTCTAGCTATAGCAACAAGGGAAGGGGAGAGTGTTTCATGGTATTTATCCACAAGAAATCACAAGTATTACATTCCTCCCCCAAATAGGGAAGCAGCTTACAACTTGGACTTTAATTAAGAAGAGATTCTTTCCTCCAAAGGGAGTTTAAATCATACCATCTTTCACCATAGCTTGTTGAGAAGGACATGTGCATGTCCACAGAGAACCCCAGGTTAAGAAGCTGTAGTAAGGAGACGCATGCAGTTATTCCCACTCCAGAGGAGTTTCTGCTTCTAACTCACTGAATTTACTAAGACCAGGTTTGACTCTCCCAGAAACAATTAGAAAACTGAACAATATGATATCGGAAGCCTACCCTGCCCCCTCCTGCCATGAACAGTTGATATATGCATTTGATAAAGAGCTAGTTATTCTACTGGTACTATAGACTTGCAGATTCTACAGAGAGCTAGGTAGTACTTTAATTAGCATATCTGTCTGAATGGACTTCCCCTCCTCTCACCCTCAAGAGTTCTCTTAATGGGAAGGAAGGGTACATAGAAAGGGTTGGAACAAAAAAAAGGATTCAGCCATGTTGGGAGAAAAGATGGAACCTGAGGTCATGAGGGGGGCCTCAGGCCCAGGCTTTGGCTCAGGCTTGTAGCATGGCTTTTTGTAAGCCTAAGCTGAATGAGCCTGCTAAAAGTGAGAGAGGTTGGAGATTTGAACCCCGAGTTGAAATTTGTCTTGCTGGGTTTGACTTGAGTGTTTCTGGAGAGTCCATGTGAGCCAGACCTGAGAAGAAAATGAATTTTGATGGTTCTTGTTCTTTGGAGTTTCTTTCTACTACCTGGAGAAGGTCAAGGTAAAGACAGCATTATGTTCTTGACTGCCTGCTCGGAAGAGCTGGAGTATGTCAAAGAAAGATGTCTACTCTTAGAGCATGTGTAAATGAACTCTAAAGGATTGGACAAGTGGTAAGGTTAACAGGACTAAAGAACTGAGGGTTTTGGACAATCTGGGGGAAGAACTTTGGACAATGTTGAGAAAGGTTTTGGACAATGTTGGGGTAATCAGAGTTTTTCTTATATGTTTCTTTCTGTAGTAAATAGGAATTCATTTTGTTTAGTAATAAATTAGTCTGCACTCTAAAAGTCTTGTTATGGCTTGGAATTTTAGTGAAAAGACTGGAGATGGTGGAAAGAATCACAAGTTTGAATGTCTTTAGGCTGCAGGAACTACAAAGGGTAAACTGAGGCAAGTTAGTAGGTGTAAACTGCAGTTTCTGAGGTTTTTTTTTTTAAATCCTGAAGTCTCTGGGGCTGGGAGCTGAGAAGGTGGCTAGAATCTGCATAACAAAGGTGACTGGTCTGTGAAGGCATTTACCTGCAGGAGGTTAGGATTTGAATCTACCTCGGGAGAAACAGTCAGCTGATTTGAGTTTTAAGTTAGAAAGCCTCTGTTATCCAATAACAATTATAAGAAATGACAGTTTTCAGACTAATATTAGATGACCTACAGTCTGGGGCTGTGTGAAAGAAGGGGGTGGCAACGAGAGGCTTAGGTTGTCCCTGGCTCTTCACTTGGATGTTCTTTGCAGGCATGGATCAGAGAGGGTGAAAACAAGCGCAGGACAAACACCTCCCTAAATGGTGGTACAGGATGAAGGCTGAATTTTAAGGAAAGAGCAGTGGAGAGAAGAAACATACACCCAGAAAATGTTCCAGAAATCAGCACAAGGTTCCCTTTTTGCATGTTACCTGGTTCTAAGCCGTTATGCCATAAGCAACTTTGCTGTAAGTATTTTGCCAGCAACCACTTTGCTGCAAAACAAATTGGTCACAGGCAAGTCTGCTGTAAAACAGAAATGAAAATAAAAAGGCACATTCAAGAGGATATCATGACACATGACTCCTTTCATGTACGTAGATTCATGGCTAAACTGTGCAGAGCACTGATTTTCTTTTTCCATACAAAAGGATGAAATCGAGTAAAGAGGGGGCATTTGAAAGATCATAAAACCTCACAAAATGCAAAGTATTTGAATGAATATATTTTGAAAAAAAATAAGGTGCAAAACATATTTTAAAATGTGTATGCACACCCAGATAGCATATTAGAGAAAGGTAACATCAATCTGCAAAGAGTTGCTTACATGCTTGCTTTTCTCTTTTTCATGGGATGATATGAGTTGTTCTCTTATTTCATCAGTGGAGCTATGATAGCAAACTGACAACTAGCTTAAATATGTTAAAGTCAGCTGTAAACAGCTGATTGATTTATCAATGGAGAAATAAAACCAAACTGTCAACCAGCTAGTTCTTTTCTGTTTTTATGGAAAACTGCCAGACAGTCAATTAATAATGTGGCAAAAATGTTTGCAGAGTAACTATATATTGGGCACAATGTTACCCACACTGAGCTGCCTATGTGCGGGTAACATCAAAGCAATGATTATACCAGGAGCTATAGCTGAATAACTCAAGTATTTAAAAAGTGGAAGGTAAGAATGGGAATGTGGGGAGGGGAGAGGGAGTGATGAGTGAGAGAGAGAGACAGATCAAGCATGTGACATCCTAGAGCACATTGTGCAAATGACAACGGAATCGAGAAAAGTATCAATGGAATCCATACCCAAAGAGAAGAAAGGTGCTTTCATTAAGTGAAAACTCTACTGCATTTAGTTTATGGTATTTCAAAGTATGGGGATCAGTACTTCTCAACATATCTTTTGGTAGCTTTATAAAATTCTCAGTTATAAAATATAGACTTTAAAAAACTATTCTAGTAGCTACCAGAATTAAATGGCTGTTGTCGAGAAAACTAAATGAACAGAGTTGATATTTAGCTGGTAAGAGTCAGTTCATCAGTATAAATTACTAATGTTAGCATGCTTCCATTTGGGGTCCATGACTCATTGAAGAAACCAACCTACAGCATTTCCTGTGGTCCTTTTTCTCTTCCTGTACCCTGAGCCTCAATGATTAAGACATGGCAAAGCAGGGTACCTCCAGGGCTCCAAACACCTGTTTTGATTATTTGCTGCCCAAGTAATGTTTCACATAACTCCTAGCAAGCAGTAACCTCATCAAAGTCTTCCTTAAAATGTATATTTTTACCTGGATGTCAAGGGAATACACTATATTACTAAAATGTTAAGTCAATGTCATGCTCTAAAGAGATAACAATCCTGCCATGTCCAAGATCATAAACCAGTTTATGCCAGGGAAATGGCCAATCTGTTAAAGAATATATCAACAAAAACAAGTTAAACCATGACCACAGATTCATATTTGTTCGGATTATTCTTTGTAGAAGGGATTAATAACAAGAAACAGAAAACCTATTCAGTGTGGCTAGCCTGCTTCTCACAAGTACCTAGTATTTCCTGAGGATGCCTCGTCTCCTCTGGTGGCTGTGAAAACTGGATCTGCCCTACATACCTTTGCCTGGTAATCATGTGCTGACCATGCACTCTGGACCAGATATGAAGCCATGGTATAGGGAAAGAAAATGAAGGTATGTTATTTCATTTTATTTTTTGTATAACCTCAGCATTGCCTAAATATATTGCCGTTTAAAGACTGTTATCAGGGATTCAGGTAAACTATCAATGAGACAAAGTTTGTGAAGTGAATGATCATGAAAACAAGAACTTTCACATAGCTATATTTTCAATACATGGCATAATTTCTGGCAGGGAGTTAGTGCTCAATAATGTTAAGTTCTTTTATACATTATTTACCAGATCAGTAGATCTGTGTCATTCACTCATATACCCATACATGTATACACTTAACTATCTGACCATTATTGAGTGATCCCATTATCCCAAACTTTGTGCTTTACATAAGGTAGCTGTGACACTTCAGCTTTAATCAAGGTGACCAAATCACTAAAAAAATTGCCTCTCTGTGTGTATATTAAAACATTCATTACAAGAATTGGACATATAAAACTGTGAGAGTTGGTTTAGCAGCCCTGTAAGGCTGTGGTTTTCAGGTATAATGCTGAAAATTGAAATTCACAGGGCATACAGTAGGGAAGAGAAGACAGAGGGCAAGAGAAGGGGAGTAACAACAAGCTGTAATTCATAACTGCAAGTCACAACCCATGAAAACCCATGAAAGCTGCTTGCTGTGGCGTCTGATCATGACAGTATTAGTGTCCTCCAGAAGCTTAGATCATTGATCACAGAGCTATATACATACAACCTAGAGTATGAATATGAGGAACTGAAGGAGGACCCAGGAGAAAGGGAACATTTACAAACATCACCAGTTAGTTAAATCAGCATAAAAGCAACAACATGCTTGGGTTATAAAATGGTTTAGATTATACTATTTCTCTCTTACCTCCCAAAATTCACATAAGAAACTCTCTCGTGGTCAGCCCTATCCTAAAACATACATAGAAGAAAATTCTTGGAAATATATTTTAGTCAAGTTAATACTTTACAGAAATACCAACTTAATCTCATTATAGATACAGGAGATCAGCTATTATATCCTTTGTACAAACTGAGAAATTGAGACAGGAGAGTTTGAGATCATGGCTCATAATAGAGATACTTGGGGTTTAATTGCAAAGGCGCCTTTACAAAGTTCCCTCCTCACTTGATCATTACAGGAAAAAAAGTCAAACAGATGTTAACAGGAAGCAAAGTGGGTAGACCAACATGCTGTTTCAGGAGACAGCAAAGCACAATCATAGTCATTGGGGAAGAGCTAATCACCGCTGGGGCACTGCTGTAGCTTAGAATCTAGCTAGCAAGGCAGACTGGAGGCACTTCCAGTATGACACAGAAACCCTTAACAGAAGTCCTCTAAGAAGGACTGAAAATTGCTTTTGAAAAACAGAACATCAAACCAAAATATCCACAGTTACAGACACAGGAGGCACAATTCATTCAGAATATGATGTAAGTGTGGCCAATGGCACTGTGCAGTACAGTGCTTCTTAAGTTAGCAGGCCATGTTATCTAGCAATCAAGATTATATTACTATTAGCTGGATAATTATATTATATACCTATAGTCTTATATACACCACCACAGAGAGCAGTACCACTTCTAAAAGTTGAGACAATTTATTTGAGGGACTATCCTCATTTATATAGAGTATTTATATGTTGATCAGTCCTGTGCACTCCAAACTGTATGCACACACATACACATGTGCACACACACACACACACACA
>PVHY01008148.1:0-63321 GCA_004024945.1 Uropsilus gracilis
TTTTTTTTTTTTTTTCACTATATCCCATACATTAGTGAAACCATTTGGTTTCTGCCTTTTTCTTTTTGATTTGTTTCTGCTAATATGATTTCTCCTAAATATATCCATGTTGTTATGAAGTCATCAAATTTGTCATTTTTAATTGGTGAGTAATATTTCATCGTGTATATATAACACATTTTTTTCATCCAGTCCTCTGTTTTGGGGCATTTAGGTTGTTTCCATGACCTTGCAATTATAAATTGTGCTGCAGTAAACATCCGGGCACAGGTGTCCTTTTGTACCCACATTGAGGTCTCTTTTGGGTAGATTCCCAGAAGAGCAATTGCTGGGTCAAATGGTAGTTCCATTTTCATTAGCTTGAAGGTCCTCCACACCCCTTTCCATAGTGGTTGAACCAGTTTACATTTCCACCAGTAGTGTAGTAGTGTTCCTTTCTCTCCACATCCTCACCAGCAATTTGTGTTGCCTGTTCTTTGGATGTGGGCCATTTTTACTGGTGTAAGGAGGTATCTCATTGTGGTTTTGATTTGCATTTCCCTTATTGCTAGCGATGTTGAGCAATTTTTCATGTGCCTGTTGGCCATTTGTATTTCCTCTTTGGAGAAGTGTCTTTTTAGTTCTTCTCCCCATTTTTTGATTGGGCTTTTTGTTTTGCTTTTCTTTAGTTGTGTGAGTTCCTTGTGGATCTTCGTTATTAAACCCTTATCACTCGTGGAGAGCAAAGATTTTTTTTCCCATTCAGTTGGGCATCTTTTAGTTTTTTCTGTTGTCTCTTTTGCTGCACAGATGTTTATGTTTTCCTTCATTTTTTTGCCATCTGTAGATGTTCATAGGGCTTCTTGCAGGATTTCTTGGGGTGGGGGTTGGTGGTAGCAAATTTCTGGAGACTTTGTCTGACAAGGTTCTAATTTTTCCTTCATAAAGAAAGGACAGTTTTGCTGGGTAGAGTATTCTTGGCTTGCACTTTTTGTCTTGGAGTGCTTTGAAGATGTGGACCCATTATCCTCTTCTTGCTTGGAGTGTCTCTTCTGTGAAATCTGAAATCAGTTTAATGGGTTTTCCTTTATAGGTTATCTGCTTCCTTGTTCTTGCTATTCTCATAATTTTTTCTTTATCTTTGGCTCTTGAAAGTTTTAGTATGATGTATCTTGCTGTTTTTTCTTTCATTAAAGCAGTTTGGTGTCCTTTTTGCTTCCTGTATGTCTATTTTCATTTCTTTCTTCAGATTTGGGAAATTCTCCTCCATTATTTAGTTGAAAAATCTTTTGGGTCCTCTGTCTTTCTCTTCTCCTCCTGGGATTCCAATTACTCTTATATTTGTTTTCTCTATGGTATCTGACAGATCTCAGAGTTTTTTTCTTCTGTCTTCTTACTTTGTTTTTCTCTCTTTTTCTTTGTTCATCCTCTCTACTTCTGTGTCCTCAGCTGTGCTAATTTGTTCTTCTATTTCTTCTAATCTGCTTTCCTGACTTTTCCCTGCATTTTTGAGCTCTTCTATTGCTCCTCTTAGAAATTGTATCTTGTTTAGCTTCTTATTTAGGGTTTCAATCTCATTCTTCTGTTCATGAATGACATTGGTCATTTTGCCACATTCTTTTTTATATTTTTCTTTTTCTCTTAGCTCATTAAAAATTTCTGACTTCTTGCTTTCCCTTTTTTCCCCATATTCCCTTGCCTCTTTTAATGCTTTTAACAAGTAGATTCTGAATTCTTTGTCTGACATATTTATATAGCATTTCTTCCATGTCCTCCATGCTGGTTTCTGCAGATTGTTTATACTTTTTTGTTTGTTTGTTGTTTTTGAAATAATGGTTTTATTGAGATATAATTCATATACTATAATTTAAACCTTCAAAGAACAAAATTCTGTAGTTATAGTCACAGAGTTATACAGGTGTAATTGCTATGTAACGTCAGAACATTTTCTTTTTTTCACTTTTGTGGTGAGTTATTCTTCTTAGCACTTGCTTGAGTATTTGTATTCCTCCTCCTTCCTGTGTTTTCCCTACAGACTTGCTCTTCATATTGATTCACTGCTCTTCTAGAATTAGATGGCATGGTGAAGACAACCAAGTTGTGGTTATTTTTGCCTTTGTGCTTTTGCTGCTGTGGTGGATATATCTTGTTTCCGTTGGCTATTTGGGGGGACAAGTTACTTTTCAGTCAGTGGATGTGGTATGTATATGTGGTTTCTATTGTTTGTAATGTTTCTTGGTGACCCTGAGCAGGTGGCTTTATTTAGTGGTGTGTCTAGGGTTTGTTGTATAAACCCTGTTGGTTAGAGTGTCTTGATAGACTTGAGTAGTCAGTGTCCTTGGTTTCCTAGTATGCACTGGTGCCGTGTAGAGGAGCCGGCACTTCCAGGCCGCTGTGCTGTGAGCAGCCTCATGCTGTAGTTCCCGGCATTAAAACTCAGTCTTTGAATAAACTTAGTCCAAACATGGGACCCTCCCAAGGCACAGGTATGTTATCTGAGCAACAGGAGATAGTCCTTTGTGACTGGACCCTTCCAGGCTGCTGTGCTATGAGCAGCCTCTCTTGAGTTCCTGGCGTTAAAACTCACATTCCATATTTCTTTCTTCTATGAATAACTTTAAAGTTTCACTTCAAACATACTAACCAATATTTACTTACATTTTCAAACATGCTTCACTATAACAATGATGCTAACTAGTTATATACAAAAAATATATAGCACTTGAACTATAAGTTTCACTTACAGAAACAGATATTCATAGAAAAGTCATGTTCTTACAAGAAAAGTGGGAAAAATACTGATTCAAAAACTTAATTTATTTTTAAGTTGCAAATCAATAAAAACACTAATTCAGTAAAGTTTACATGCGGATAATTGGTTATTGCTCTGCTGCAATTACTACCAAAAATAGGAATGAGAAAGACTGAATAAATTAATATTAACAGTATTAATAAATGAGAAATAGGAGATAAAAACCTAGCAAAATTTGAATGTATATAATAGAATATATTATATATAATTGAATATATAAAATTCTAAGTTAGATACATATTTAACATTTACAATGTCATAATGTTGAATAAAATAAAAAAGAATCATAGTAATGGTTGTCTAAGCAAGAAAACTTGGAAGTTTTTTAATATTTTTATTGATTGCACATATATATATATATATATGTATATATACACACACATATAATGCATCTTTGTCTACCCTGAGGTTTTCCCATCCCCTTATCACCCATGCATCATCTTAATCTCTTGTGTCCTTCCACCCTCCCCCAATTTTACCCTCCTCCCCCTCTTTTGCTCTATGCTTCAGTTCTGTTGGCAGTTTTGCATTTTTCTTCTCTGTATATTTGTTTTTTTTTCCTATATTCCTCATATAAATGAGACCATCCAGTATTTAAGTGTTTTTTTTTTTCACTTATTTCTGGTTACATGATTCCTTCTAGCTCCATCCATGTTGCTACAAATGACATAGCTTGTCTTCTTTGATTAATGAATAATATTCCATTGTGTAAATATACCACATGTTTTTCAACCATTTGTCAGTTTGGGGGCTTTTGTGTTGTTTCCATGTTCTGGCTATTGTAAATAGTGCTGCAGTAAATATCCGTGTACAGGTGTTCTTTTGAATTAGTGTTTTTGTGTCTTTTGGGTAGATTCCAAGGAGTGGGATTATCCACCATGACCAGGTAGGAGTCATCCCAAGGGCAAGGGATGGTTCAACATCTGAAAATAAAAACTCAGCAGTTTTTGAGATCAACCAGCCAGAAGAACAGAGAACTGATTATGTAGTCAATTCCCTGGTACCTTTATGATATAATAATCAGAGACAGTCACTAAGAAGCCACTAGTGGTAGTCATATATATATGCTATATCATATATATATATATATATATGTCAATTGGAAATAAATTCTCCATTTATTTTACTTTAAAGGAAAATGAATAGGTAGCGTTCTTTGAATTTATCAACTAAATAAAAGTATTTTATCTTATTTTGAAATTGTTCCTTCATTTCCACAGAGACAGAACTGATTTTACAAAAGGCAGCATAAATTCAAGTCTTATAGCAGCAGTGAGAAAAAACAGTGTGGACTCAATGAAATTCCACAGAAATCATTGATCAATTTGTTAAATTAATCTCCTTATGAAAGGTCCTAATGTATATTTCCTAAACATTTGATTTCCTGATATATATTACACAGAGTTTATTAGATATTCAAAATAATGATTTAATCCAGGAAATAGTAAAATAGATTTTACCCTCTGAGAATTACTCTTACTATAACAAGTTTAAGTTCAGTTTGAGTTGAGTTGTTGCAGAGTAGCATGCAAGACTAGAAGGAATTGAGAACCATTGATTGTAAACTGTAAATATAGTAAATACATATGTATTTTTTAAATGAACATCAAAAATCCCAGCAAAACCTCTAGAAATGCTGATTGTTCAAAAATAACTGTATTTTTAAGGTCACCTGCCAATTTATGGTGATCAGAGTTATGATACATGATTAGGTAGAAATTGATAATATTGTAAGGACAACACTTATCTGGTCAAAATCATGATGCAAACAATACTGTATAATGTATTAGAAAAGTTGAATATTAAAATCAGATTTATCTAACACTGGTTACAAGTCTATCTGTGTTACTTGAGCTCTCCTAGGAATGATCAGTGTTTTCTAGGGTTGGGGCAAAGGTGGGGCACAGTCAAAGCACAGAATGTTTTTAAGGAAGTGAATGTCCACTATGTGATAGAATAACTGCGAATTTATGAATTATGCAGTTGGTACAAACTCAAGAAATTGTGCAATACCACGAGTTATATGTAATGTATGTAATGGAATGGACTTTGAGTGATGATGATGTGTTAATATAGGATCATATTTAGAAACACATGTAGCATTCTTTTGATAGGTAATGATAATGAGGGAGGTTATGTATGTTTTTATCTTTTGTCAGAATATAGATATTTCAAGATCTTCCTCCTAATTTTAAATCTAAAATTGCTATAAAATATTAAGCTAAAATGTGGTTCAACTATGTTAAATTTCTATTAGTTAAACTAGAATGCATTATTTCCAAGATAACTACCTATTGACTTGTCATTTATTATTTTTATATATTAATCATGTCTTAAGGACACAAGTTCCTTAGAGGAAGAAGTTCCATATCACTCCTGACATCTGTATTCCTAGTGGACCCATCCTATAATGAGTAGATGGTAGTAGGTGTTGTAAAGGGATACTACTGGAAGGATGAGAAAGGCTACATATTCAACACTAGTAATTGTATAAAATTTTCTAGAAGTAGGTTTATTTTGCATTCTCTCCACAATAACATACTGCCTGACCTTCCTGACAAGATATAAGAACAAATAGAAGCGTGAACAAAAACAGATGACTCACTGAAAAAATTAACATGCCAACAACCTTTATTTTAGTAGGCTCTTGATTTAAGAATTTTATCTTGAATTTTTTGAAGTAACATTAAATTAGAAAACATCTGTGATTTACAGATAGGAGTTTTAATAATGTGCTGTATAACAGTGGCAAGAGTGGACATAATTTTCTTTTACAAGATCTTTTTTGAAAAAATTTTTCTCCAGTTAAGAATGGTGGTAAATGTGTGTTTGTCATGTATGGTCTTTATTATGATGAAGTATAGTCCATGTACCCCCAATTTTCTGGGGATTTTTAAATCATAAATTTATGTTGAGTCTTATCAAATTCTAAGGATTTATTGAAATGATCATTTCTCTTTTTCCTGTTATTAATGTGCATTATATTAATATACTATGTTTTGAGCCATACATGTATCCATTGAATAAATCCCACTTTTTGATGGTGTGTGGTCCTTTTAATGCAATATTTAATTGGGTTTCTTAGATTTTGTTGAGGATTTTGGTATCAATGTTCATTATGAAAATTGGCCTGTACTTTTCATTTTATTTGATATCTTTGGTTTTGTTATAAGGGTGATATTGGCCTCAAAAATGTGTTTGGAAGTATTCCCTCTTTTAAAATATTTTTGTGAAAGGTTGAGAATTGCAAGTATTACCTCATTTTGAACTTTTTTATAAACAATTTTATTTACTTATATATAAATTTCGCATCTTTGCATTCCGTTTTGTAGAACTCACTACTGACACCATTGTTTTCTAGACTATTTTTGGAGACTATTAATTATTATTTCAATGTCCTTGCTAGTAATTAGTCTGTTCAGTTTTTCTATTTTTTTTGGTTCAGTCTCAGATAGTTCTATCCAAATTACTTTTCTCAAAGTTTTGTTATTTCCCCTATACTACTGGTTTTAGACTTTGTGTGTTCCTTTCTTTCGTATAGGTCCTTAAGATGAGAAATAAACATATTCATTTAGGTTATTTCTTTTTTCTTGCTGTATGTTTGTATTACTATATAGTTCCCTTATCACTACATTTGCTGTATACATTCTGGTAAGCTGTATCCTCATTTTCCTTTTTCTTGAGTTTTTTTTTTAAGTTTTGCTTTTATTTCTTCATTAACTCAATAGTTATTCTGTAGAGTATTGTTTGGTCAGAATATATTGGAAATTTTATACAACAGGATTAAGCAAAGATGTAGACCATATGACCTTAATAGACATTAATAGAACACTATACCCTCAAAAAATATACATTCTTCCCAAATGCACATTGGATAGTCTCAAGCATGATCACATATTAGATCACAAAATATATATCAAGAAATTACTAAAGATTGAAATCAGACCAAACATCTTCTCTGAGGACAGTGGTATCAAACTAGAATCAAAGCACAAAAGTAGAACAAACCTGTCTTTGCTTTATACTATCAAAATCTCATGTTGCTATTTTTTATCATCAAATTATGCTCATGTTTTCTCAAGCTACATATATCAAGTATTTATTTTTGAAAGCAAAGCCATGTTATATATAACATAATTATGTTAAAATTTTGCAACAGTGTTTATTCAATTAGAGGAGACATGAAACTAACCACAGATTCACTGATATGAATGCATAAATAATGCTATGGTCTCATTAAAGACATTTTCAATATTTAAGGAAATGTGAATAATTATTTATTATTTTAATAATAACATTATTTATTGAGGTAATTTTATAACACAATTTATGGTTTAGAGTTATAGTTTCAAATATCTTCAGATGTATGTTATCATATCATGCCTATATCACACCTATTATCAAAATAGCAATATTCATCCACTATAGTTCATCGACCACATTTCCCTCTTTCCTCCTAAATGTCATCAAACACTCTGGTAGCCTAAAATCTTCACTTATACTTCAAGAGTTTGTTTTGATATAATCTTGTCTTACATCAGCTTTGTTTCCTTATGTTATACACATGAGTTAAATCATGTTATTTTCTTTCTCTTTCTCTCATTTCATTTAACATAATTCCCTCCAGTTCCATATATGCACTGGTAAATAGCAAGAATCTCAACTTTTTTTATTGCTGATTAATTTTAAAACTTTTAAGAGATTAATTATGACCTTCCAGAGAACAAGAGATAAGGGAGAATGTAAAGTATACCATCAACAATACTGTATTTTAGTTATATATCTAAATTTTTATATACTTTGAGATATAAATATTCATAACTACATATCTATTAGCTATAAAACTACTTCATTTCTTGAAGCTATCTGAAACAGTCAACAATATTAGCATTTCTTATATGAGTTACTAGGAAGAGTAAATACTATGAAATTCTGTCTCTTAATGCAGTATCTTCAACAGATGAAAATAGCTGGTAAAATTATTTTTTGAAACTTACATTATTTTGTCCCATAAAATATAGTGTGATAAACATGTCATTTGCATCAGCATGGATGGAGCTAAAAGGAATCATGTTAGCAGAAATAAGCCAGAAAGAAAAAGAGAAATATGGGATGGTCTCACTTGTTTGAGAAATATAGGAAAAAAAATGTTTAAGAAAAATTGAAAACTGCCAACAGAACTAAAGTAGAGAACAAAAGAGGGGGAGGAGGGAAAGAACAGGGGTTAGGGGGGCACAAAAGACGAAGATGGTGCATGGGTGGTAAGGTGATGGAAGACTATCAAGGTAGACAATGATGCTATATAAATATATATGTATGTATATAGATATATAAGTACAAACTATAAAAAGTAAATAAAAAATACAGTGTGATAACACCTTAAAGTTCACCAGTCTATTTTCCATAATCAAGTTAACATCTTTTGTAGTTTTATTTTTATATTCAAACTAGACTCTCTAAATTTCTAGAACCAGAAAATATTGACTGTCTGAGTGGCAAAGTTAGGTATTCTTTTATATCAAATGTAGTTTTACTTTAAATAGAGCTGCCTTTATCCTGAAAAGAGTTTCATTCTCAGGAGGGCAAGGTTTAGGGAATTATGAGGCATTTTAATTCAACATTAAAAAATATCAAAGGGCATATTGTCTCAAAAAATTTTGGAAAGAATATTATTTTCAACTTAAGACACTATGATGACACGTTTCAGCTTCAGGAATTTCATATTTCATTACGGCTCAGAGAGTTGTAAAGAATAACTGACTCCTCATCTGCTCAAACATGTCATAATGTGATACATATAAATTCTATTTACTCTATGTACCAATAAATACAAGTTGTGGTTGGTAATAAGAAAATAGCTATAAATTATTTTGGGGGTATTATTTTGTCTTTATAATCTTATTTTAATTTTAAATTTTTCATACAGATTTATTTGCATACGTAATGTTAAGACCTTTCATTTTCCCCTTCCTCCCTTTCTCCCTCCAATGACTCCCACCTCCCTTTCGTTTCAAGTCATTGGTGTTTTGCCCATTGAGCTTTTCTCTTTTCTGGTGCAATGTCTTTTTCCTGGGTGATGACCTGCTCTCCTGGGATTTCGTGGCCCATGCTGCTTCGATTTCCAAGGATGTCTTAGTAGCGAGTATTTGTTCTGATCATGTATGAACCCTTGTAGGTCAGTTGAAAGTTGTGTCACTCTTTGCTCCTGTCTTTGTTGCAAAGCTTTCTAAGATGGAGGTGATTCTCCTGTTCCCCAGACCTGTGCCATCACAGGGATTCGCATCACCTCATTCATGTTGGTTTTCTCCTCCATTCCAGCCTTTGTTCCGAGTTGCTGTTTCCAGTCCTTATAGTTCTGGTGTCTGAGGCTGGGCTCCAACATCCAGCCCTTTGTGCTCGAGAGGTTCTTTATTGGAGGCCAATCCAGTGGTAAGCCCAGTTCCACTCCTCTGTTTGCACTTGTTCTGTGGGCATGTCTCTTTTTTGTGTGTCCTTCTCCTTTTCAGGAAATGGAATGTTTTGTTGCTGTTGAACACATTCTGGATAAAGGGTTTGCTTCTCTGCCCCCAAAGTCACTGTAGGTGTAGTTCTGTGGTCAGTCATCATTTCAATAGGCTTTGAAGATTGGAACCTTGTTGTTCTAGTCATTTTCATTTTTGGTCTCACCCAGGTGTCAGATGCATCCAGGGTCTTTATTCTTCAGTAACTGCAGCAGAATAGGTGGATATTCTTGTTCTGCTCTGATTTGTTAGAAGTGGGATTAACTGGAGGGGGACTCTCCACCACCCCTCCTCCTGTTGACCTCACTGGCAGGGTTGCTGGCCCTGTCTCCCAGTCTTTAGGGACAAAGGCGCACCTTTCCAGCCTGTCTTTCGGGTCCCCATGGTTCCTGCGGTTGGCAGAGGGGCGGAAGCCCCACCTACCTGCGCCCCTAACCTGTGGCCTAGACCACTGGTAGGGGCGTGCCAGGATCCCCCTGTCGGGCCCTATGCCCCCAGAAGACTGAAATTTTCAATGCCCACCCCAGACCCGGCTGGCACAAGCTCGCAAGCAGGCACTTACTCTGTCCCTCCCTCCTTGACATGCATTTCTCCCACCACAGAGGTGCGGGCCCTGTTCCCCAGGCACTAGGGACAAAGGCACAGCTTCCCAACCTGCCTCCCAGTTATAGTTCTAAATTAATTAAACCAGATTATTAAAGGAAAGAATGCACTTTAAACTTTCTGCACTAAATTTGGTGCTTGATTTATAAGACTCATTATGAATTATAAGATTCTCTTTTCATTTTCCTGAATTCTGTCATAGTTTTATTAACAAAATTTTCAGAAAAAATAAAAACTTTTTTTTTACTTAAAACTAATACACTGAAGTTACTAAAGTGGTTCAGTAACTCAATTGGATCAAATATAACAGAAGTCATAGAGAAATTTATCTCTTTCCTAGCTATTTTAGTCAAAATTCTAAACATGTTGGTGATAATACGTCTGAATACAAAACTACTATAGCTTCACATAAATATAGATGATGAAATGAAATACCAAGCACAACATTGAGAACATTATATCATCTTGATGATGAGCCAAGGAACGTCCAACTTTTGTAACTTTTCACATTTCTTTGACTATTTTTCTTGTTAACAGGATGTAATAAATAAAATGAGAATTAAAAAACTTCCCATATTCTAATTAAACAATGTTGCTTATTTCCTTTAATTCCAATTAAGTTCTTTTTCCCTTTGTTGTGCTCCTAGATTTTTGATATTATTATAAGGCTGTGATTCCATAAAGACTATATGAGCAAACAAACATATGAGCTTTCCAGAGTCTAGGGTTTAATTTCAGGGTGATCTATATCACTATTCTTGTAGGTAATTTCTGGAGTGAAGCTTTTCAGCTATAACAAATTACATTTACTTTTAACAGATATTATTCTCTATTTGAAGGAACATATGATAGTAATCTAATTGTGTGTACCAATTTTTTAACATACCAATTTTTTAACAATTGCCATATATCTTAGATAAAACCAAAGCAATAACTTTTTTTTTTCTGGTTGATTGCAATTGAATTGGGAGACAGGTACTTTAAAAAGTTCAATATGTAGTAATCAGATTGTAAAGCTAAAGTGCTCTTGACTTTTTAGTTTTAATACCTGCTACTAGCAATTTCAAATACAGCATTGATTTTCAAAAGTATATTTTAAAAAGTATTACTTGTCATTTGCAGCAATATAGAGGAAGCTAGAAAGAAACATGCTAGGAGAAATAAACCAAAAAGAATGTAGAGCAATATAGAGGGAGCTAGAAGGAAACATGTTAGCAGAAATAAGTCAAAAAAAAAAAAAAAGAGAGAGAAATGCTCATATGTGGGATATAGTCAAACCAAATAAAAGGACAAAAAATGTTAAAACTAGCAAAGTGATAATAGAACTAAAGCATAGAGCAAGTGTGGGAGTGGGATGGATGAATAAGAATAAAAGAGAGCAGGATGATGGTTTATAGGTGACATGGTGGAGGGAGAAGTTTGGGGTATATAACAATGCAATACGTGTGTGTGTGTGAAACAAATGAAAAGTAAATCAATAAACAAATATAAAAGGTATTACTTTAAGCTTGTATGTTACTAATAGAAAAAGGGATATATTGACTCTTTAGAAATTAAAAATTTTACAATCATGCTTAATAATAGGTTTACATCCCTTCCCAATTAGACCACTTGAATAAATTACTAAGTTATATCTCTGCCTCTAACCCTTCTCTTTTCTAGTCTATATTACAGTGTTTTCATTCCTCACTCACATAAAAATGTCTATTGGTTCACCACTAATTATAAAGATCATAATTCTTAATGTTATATTTTTTAGAGCCCCACACAATCTGTCATTTTACAGTGTACCTACTCTTTTTCCACGATACAGCCACTACTCTAATCAGGCTGAATACTGTTAACCAAACTCAGAACTAGCTCATGTCTGCATTTTTGCAGATTGTCTTTTTGCCTCAACATATTTATCCTTGTCTCAACAACTGCGGTTGAAATATTTAAAACACAATGTAAATGCTTTCAACTCCAACAAGTGTTCTTTAAGCCCCACAACAGGAAATAGTTTCTCTTAACTTTCCAATGTTAATATACATAAGAATATGTATATAACTTTCTGTCTTTTTAAAAATAATGTTCAAAAATATATCTTCCCTTCCCACCTAATATTAACATTTATATGGGTTGTTCAGTATGTCTTACTCAATTTTGTATACATAGCATGATCTAGAATGGTAGATCATAGCATGATCTAGAATCGTATACGCAGTACTTGATAAATATGAGTCTAGAAAATCTACCATTCTAATGAAATTTAGAAAAGATAATCTAAAGACACTTAATACTTAAATGTAATCATATATATGGATGAACAGTATTCATATTATATGCATACACTGACATAAAACCTTTTTTTCTTTTTAAATCAGCTAACCATCATGTGTTTTAATTTCCATTATATCTTTAAAACATTATGAAATATTCCTAGAATTTACTTAATAAATAAAAATGTATAATATTTCTTAGAAGTTCTTATAATTTTTAAACAAAGGCTTTTTTAACATATAATGAGTAAAAAGTATTCTAATTAATCATGGAGTAACTGTTGAGGAGACTATATTACAAATGAGCAGCTACCTTTTATCAAATTATAAGGCATTTACATCAAAGTATATAAAAAGGACATATACTGAGTAGTTAGTGTATTTCCAATGACTTACTGGGAATTTTTTCCAGTTACAATTTCTGAAGAATGCCTCCTTTTGAATCTAATATGTGACTCAAAAATTATTGTCCCATTTAACCAGGCTTCTATCACATATATCAGAGAATCCTATTTACACACATACTACGGGAATATTAAAGCATATTAGAAAGACTGTTTGTAGCAGGAAAATTTGGTCCAGCCACTATGGAAAGTAGTATGGAGGACCCTCAAACTAATGAAAATGGAATTACCATTTGACCTGGCAGTTGCACTTCTGGGAATCTACCCAAAGGAGACCTCAATGTGGGTACAAAAGGACACCTGTGCTCGGATGTTTATTGTAGCACTATTTATAATTGCAAGGACATGGAAACAACCCAAATGCCCCAGAACAGATGAATGGATGAAAAAGACGTGGTATATATAAACTATAGAGTATTACTCATCAATTAAAAATGACAAATTTGATGAATTTATTGAAACCTGGGTGTGCCTAGAAGAAATCATACTAGCAAAAATGAGCCAGATAGAAAAAGACAGAAACTAAATGTTTCACAAATATATGGAAAACGAAAGTACACAACCAGAAGGTGGGGACCAGCTGGAGCGGTTGGGGAGGGGAGGTGGTGGGTGACCCCCAGGGATCAAAATGACATGAAATATATATATATATATAAATTATTAAAAATATAAAAATTGACAGTTTTACTGGAAAGAAGGGTTGAGATAAAAAAGGTAACTTTAATAGATATTTGGACAATTTTGTACTCCAAGGAAATGAAACTGAAATAATGAATGAAAAGAAATAGGTTCAGCTTTTATTCTCAGTCAAATCCATTTTGACACTCTTTATCTCTCCATACTTCAGTTTTAGGTGATATCATGACTGAAATTAATTTGCTTTCTTCTTGAGGTTTTAAAAGCTCATATTACTTTGACATTTAGCTAAGTTTAGTGAAACAGATTCTTAATCCGTTAACTGGTATTATATTAGCAGTTATAAATAGATTTCATTCAAGTATTTAAGTACCATTATATGATATCCATGGTATATTTTAACTTTTTAACTATATATATATATGTATACACACACAGAGTGAGCACAAAAAACCCAAAGTTTTCCTATAAAATGCTTTTTAAAGAAAACATCCTTTAACTCATTACAAATTTGTAAATAACAAAGACTTTAACATTAAACTACATCCTCTGTGCACAGTGTAATTGAAAATTTGAAGTTCATATATTAGTATTAGTTTTTATGTAAGTTGTTATACATGTACATACTAATATATGTGATTTAGCATAACACAGGGTCAGTGCAAGAGATCATTCAACAATCACTATATGCTAAGCACCAAGTAGGAACTTTATATATACATTACCTTATAAAATTGTCAAAACCATTCAATGAAAATGCAAAACCTATTACAAAGTAAATTAAGACTGAAATAGAATTATTAATTTGGGCAAGATCACAAATAAATAATAACCTAAATAAGGTTTCATCTAACTCCAAAGTTCTGTCATGATTCTCTTAAATTATTAAAAGAATAGAAAAAATATCTTTTCTAATTCAATGAATTATGTGATCCTCAAAATTGTAGTAGTAATTTAGTAAGGGTTATTTATACAATATAGAACATTTTTCAAGATGGAGGAAGAGCTTTACTAAATATCAAGCACTTGTTTAAACAATTTCTGCCACCCAAACTAACTTTGGTTAAATATTTACAGATTATCACTGTAAAAATTTAAAGTATTGTTTTACTTCCTGAGTTATCTTCAGACTTGTTTCAGTGTAAGACTTCTCTCAGCAATGAACTGCAAACTATAAGTACTACATCTTGTTAAGCTTTGAAAAATGCAATAAGAACTTTTTAGTTGACAACTTCCTGTATCTATATAAAGACTTTGCTTGGAAGATTTTTTAAAGAAAATATCATAAAAATCAGTGTTTCTGATATGAAGTTCTAATTTCCAAATTCATATATTAATAAGTGATTTTAAAAGGAAAAGTTTAAAGGAAACATTACATATGACAGCCTCTTTTAAACATGGGTTAAACACTTCCAACTTTATTAAAAGATACACCCATCGTTCTTATGTGGATACCTCAGAGACATCTTTGCAGTTTCATTCCTGGCATTAAATAAGACATTTGGGATGATATAAAATTCAAAAGTATCTACACAGAAAAGAGACCTTAGCTAAAATGAAGAGTCACCCTACTAAATGGGAGAAAATATTCACACCATGCTTTAGATAATTAAATATTAATAATCTATAAGTAGCTTCTATAACTCAACAGAAATAAAACAAATAACCAAATTTAAAAAATGGACAGAAAAGTCAACTGGGTACTTCCCCAAACAAGACATATAGATGGTGAACAAGTGTATGAAAAACTGTTCATCATTATTTATCATAAGGGAAATAGATGTAATCAAACTCCCCCCCCCCAAAAAATAGCACTTGACACCTTTGAGAATGGCTCAAACCAACAAGACCAGAAAATATAAGTTCTGGTGAGGCTATAGAAAAAAAAAAAAAAAAAAAAAAAAAAAACAACCTTCTCACAATGTAGTAGGTGTGAA
Source organism: Uropsilus gracilis (assembly GCA_004024945.1). Lineage (NCBI taxonomy): Eukaryota > Metazoa > Chordata > Mammalia > Eulipotyphla > Talpidae > Uropsilus > Uropsilus gracilis. The sequence continues at coordinate 15,133 of PVHY01008148.1, forward strand.
TGTTGACAGGTTCATTCTCTTTGGAAAGCAGTATGGAGTTTTTTCAAAAGACTAAAAATGGATCTGCCATATGATCTGCAACTTCCTAGTTATCTACCAAAAAACTCTAATTCAAATAGAAACTTGTCTTCCAATGTTCATAGTAGCTCTGCTTACAATAGCCAACATATAAAACAGCTTATGAGACCGTGAAAATACAATTGGATCAAGAAGATATGGGATATATACATAATACAATATTACTCCATGATCAAAACACATAAATTGCATTTGCAACAATATGGATAGATCTGGAAGGGATTATGCTAGATGAAATAAATCAGAATGAGGAAATAAATACTGGATGGTTTTACTTATATGTGGAATATAGAAAAACAAAGGGTAGGACTAAACTTAAAACCATAACTCTTAAAAGCTGACCATAGATCTGTACATTTTAGGGACTGAGGATGTATGACAAAGGGGAAGGATAGCTGAAGCTGGAAAACAAAATAAGCTAGTGGAGCACCATGCATGTGTCCTTTGGTGGCTGGAGTGTTATGGTGACTACACCTGAGTGAGGAAATATGGGGAAATACTATACTGTCAAAACACTAGCAAAAATATAGAAAAAAGTTATTTCAATAACAGTAAGTAAATTTTAATAATAATAGAATAAAAAAGGTGTCTTGAAATAAAAATGAATAAGAATTCTATACCCTCAAATCTAATTGTCTTTAAAATAGGGAAGATTATTATGTACTCTTTTACACATTTCTTTTACCTCCTGCCAAAAAATTATTCAGTGTCATGTCTTTTCCTTCAGCATTGCTACTGTTCCTGAATCCTCCACTCTACTCTTTTCATAATCAGTCTCAGTTGCAAACAGAAGGCACACTGGAGAAAATAGGATCTGTACCTTGAACAAATCAACATGTAAACATCCTGAGAACAGCAGCCTCTGATTAATATATTTTTAACAATCAGAGGTTGTACAATATGCTTCAAACATCAGTTTCAATAGAAAAACTGGTCAAAAATTCAAGAGAACACAGGATTTTTAAAAATTCTTCAAGGTAAAAAGTGCTCTAGTAGAAAATACTAGAGCATATAAAAAACAAAAAGCATACAATTAAAATGTAGTTCTCTAATGAAATTTTCATGAAAATTATGATGAGAAAATGGAAAGATGACTGTTTATGATAACCCTGGAGAAGAAAGTATTCTCCATGTTTTAAAGATGCCAATTCTGAAAGTGAAAGAACCAAGCACAAGTAACAGTCTCAGCAATTACTTGGTTAAGAAGATGTCATCTTCTTAATGTCCTTTGTCTATGTACAACTTGAAAGGTAACTAATTTTCCATTTTAAGAATTATGGCCATAAAGGATTAGTGAACAATTGGCTGGAATCACTTAAATTTTATAGACAAAGGGCAGAGATAAGGGAAAGGGAAAATGAATGTCTCAATCACAAAAGACATTAAGAAAGTAAAATCCAACCACTTTAACTCTATGGTATTTGTAATAGGATAAGCTTAATTCATCAAAAAATGGCTTTGTTTCCCATATCAACCTAAGTTAACTTAAAGTTCACAACCTATATAAATCAGTTAGGGAACAAACAGAACATTTTAATATTGTGAATGTTCCTTAAAAATAGTCATTAGAAATCTTAGTAGTTACATATATCAAATAATAAATAATTTTATTTAGTTTAAAATTTCCTTGAGTTATTAAGATGGAATTTCTATGACCAAGAAAAACATGTTGCCTTATTTTTGTGACCAATATTTAATCAGAATGTTTTGTATTTTGGCTAGCTACAGAAATGAAACACCAATGCGGCATGAGTTGGGAGAAGAAGAAATGGGGGAGGGTAATGACCTGTGGTGATGAAAATGAGTGAGCTGGTGGTGATGACTGGTGGAGAAAACACAATGATCACCTTAGATAAAAGAAATAAACTCACTAAAAATAAGTATTTTTCTCATTATAGCAAAAATAGTAAAATAAAAAGAAGAGAAATGGAGCTACCATGCTCACATATTTTAAAAAATATTGCAAGATCATAGTAGATAAAACAATATAGTATTGGAATAAATATAGACATAAAAATCAATGGAATAGAATTGAGAGTCCAGGAAAAAAAAAACCTAATGTATTTGGAAAGTTAATCTATAGCAATGCGCCAAAAACATACAATGGAGAAAGGAAGCTTTCCTTAAAAAAAAAATGGTGCTAGGTAAACCAGATAGCCATAAGCAGAAAAATGAAACCACCCACACCACACTGTCAAATTACAGGCAAACATTAACTAAATATGAATTAAACAGTTGAATGAAAAAGCAAAGCATAAAATATGTAGGAAAAAACATAGACAAAAATTTCTATAATATTGGTTTCAGGGATGTCTTTGATGAAATTGCTTCAATGGCAAAAAACAAAAACCAAAAAATATAACAATCAAGTGGAACTACATCAAACTACAAAGTTCTGTACAGTGGAAGGATGCATGATTATATAAAAAAACACAGTATGAAAATTCAAGAATATATTTGCACAACATACATCCAAGGGACTTATAGCCAAGATCTACAAAGAACACAATGCAATTCTAAAAAAGGAAACAAAGAACAACACAATTTTGAATATGAGCAGTAGAAATAGACACTTCTCCAAAGAAAACAGAAAGATGGTGACGAAGCACATGAAAAAATATTCAATATTACTTATCATCATGGAAAAGTAAATCAAAACTATAATGAGATGCCACCTCACTCCTGTAAACATGGTCCATAACAAAAAAATACAAAAATCAAAAACTAGAAATAAATTGTTCTGAGGGTTTTGAGAAAAGTATTGGCAGGAATGGTCCATCCCCTATGGAAAAGTGTATGAAATTTCTTAAAAGTATTAAAAACATACCTACCATCTACCATATCACCTAGCAATTACACTACTAGATATCTATCAAAGAATATATAAGAACTAAATCTAAGTGATACGTGCATTCTAATTCATTGCAGTACTATTTACAGAGTAGTAGGATTAAGAAGTTGTGGAATATATACTTGATGGAGTAACACTTAGTTATAAAAATGTTTAACTTGTCATTTGTTACAACAAGTATGAAGTAAGTCAAGATAGATAGATGATAGATAGATAGATAGATAGATAGATAGATAGATAGATAGATAGACAGATAATCTTAGATAAATTCACTCATGTGTGGATATAAAGAAACAAAATAATGGAGGTAAGAAAACTAAACCATAACAAACTCTATAAATATAATGAGATTTGAATTTAATAGTAGAAGGTGCACAGAGGTGGGAACAATAGGGGTGGAGACCAACTGGCATATGGTGAAGATCTGTGCTTGCTTTGGTGGTAGATGTAGTGTCATGAGAGTCACATAAGTAGGTGAGATTATTCCTCTAAATCATATGTAGTGTTTTAAAGCAGTGTTACCACTATAAAAAATAAATATAAATGAATAAATAAATCTCTTGAAAATGATAGTGCAAAATAATTTTGTAATGAGATCAAAAATAATATTTAACAAAGTTATTAAACTACAAAACATAATGAATGAATAGAAATGTACAAAATATAGCCAGAAAATGGTCTACAGCATGGTAACTAAACACATGCCTACTACTAATTAGATAAAATGAAAATGACTAAATTATCAGAAGACATCAAGTGACTGGCTGTTTTTTTGTTGTTGGTGTCGTTTTGTTTTTGTTTTTGAAGACATATTAATGTGTTTCATACTAGAGACCTATTACATATGTAAAGACATATATAGACTGAAGTTGAAGGGAAATAAAGAGACACTCTGTGCAATTGGGGATAAAAGAAAGCTGCTATAATTATATTCATATCACACAAACTCAATCATACAACAAATACTACAGGAGGAACAAGTATAGGTGGCAGACTGACAGGATCCTGGAGTCATCATTTTGATCATGATCACAATGTATATGCATCTATAAGTGAGCAGTCGTACCTGGAAATCTAAGGACTTGAAAACTAATGTATCTTCAAGGCAGAGAGACAGAGATCATCAGGAATAGTAGCCAAGACTGAGACATGGCATATCAGGAGCTATATTAGAACACCAGTAAGTACACCTTCACATCCCTCATCCAGTCTATTGAACTTAGCCATGGTCCCCAGCTGGCTATAAATGGACAGTGTACATTTACCTGCCAGCATATAGCCTGCTAAATGGTTACATGTGGCAAGCTTCAGAAGCAGGAACACCTGTCTTTACCTGTGTATTTCCCAGGTTGCCCTGCATATCACAGGTTCTGAAGCTGGAGAGCGTCAACCTCATTAAAACAAATTCTGCTGAGGAAGCAATACAAGAGTTGCATGTGGCTGGTTTCTGTGACCAGGCCAAGCACTTGCCTCATCAATGGCTATACTTGTGATCTTCCTGTAACTTCCTGTTTGCTACATTTATAGAGTACATGCTTCTCCCAGGAGAAGACAACCTGTGGAGGAAGTGGCAAATGGCTGATTGTAGCTAGGTTCAGCAGTTGCAAAAATTACCAACTTTGACTTCTTTGATTTTGACAGGTTTCTGGAGAGTTTGAATACCACACAGACCACAAATTTCCACTGTATCTATCTATGGCTGGAGCTCACACATACCTGCACCATACTCTCCATGTGCGTGGTCATCAGAGAAAGGTATTATCCACAAAATCTGCTGAATTCAGGAAGTAGGCTGCAGCTAAAGTGTCAGTTGCAGGCTGAAACTTCTGAGCGAGAATAACTGAGAAAGCCAACCTTGACCAGACATAACTGTAGATCCCTCCATTAACTCAAATGATTGCAGTGCTATAGGACACATATGAATTTGGCAATTTTCTGCAGCAACCTCCAAACACTTACATTCTTGTATAAAACAGCAAAGTCTAGGCTCTTGGAATACCACTCCCTGCTGATTTCTATGATTCAATTATCCTGATTGGAGAAGAGGCCTCACAGAACTTTAAAAAAAAAAAAAAGAAACAAGAAAAATATCCAATGACAGCATGCTAGCCAATATCCTGCAACCCACAGTTCTAATTCAGGAGAGTCACAGCTGGGTCTGTTTCTTTCCCGGGAAGGAGACAAGTCTAGTGTTTTCCACAGGAAAAATATCACAGAGCACTAAAGAAACGGGAGACAGAGGAATTCACTCCAACGGATGGATCAAGAAAATACCCTGAGATGGAAAAAAATATGCTGCAACAGAACTAACAAAACTTCCAGAAAAGACTTTAGAACAGCTGTGTTAATAATGGTTAATGTTAATGTAATTAAGAGAACAATGAATGAACAACATGAGCTATACAATGAAGATGGACAAATTATGAAATATGAGTTCCAAAGAGAAGACACAAGAATAAAGAATGCAATAACTTGGAAAATAAAAACAACAACAACTTAATGAGTATACTCAGAAGTATGCTCAAAAATGTTGAGGAATGAATTGGTGTGATGAAAGATAAAGTGTTGGAAATAATCCAAAATGACAGCAAAAACAAACAAAAAGAGAACTATGAAAAGTTAATATAACTAAAGAAACCTAAAGGAAAAATCAAGAGCAACAACTTTCACATCATAGGACTCAAGAAGGAAAAGACAGAAAATGTCAGAAATCATTTGATGAAATAATAATGAGTAACATCCCCAATATGGAGAAGGAATCAGAAAGGTCCAGGAAATTCAGGGTTAGTTCCAAAATACACTTAACAAATGCACATCAAGACATATTAGGATTAAAGGGGCAAAATTAAAGATAAAGAGAGCAGTCTAAAAGCAACTAGAGAAAAGCAAAGAACCTCTTAAAATATAATTGGATTTCTCAGCAGAAAGCATAAGTGAGAGAAGAGAGTGTTACGAAATATTCAAATTACTGAAAGAAAAACACCTCTAGCCATAAGTCCCTTACATAACTAGGCAAACATTCAAAATTGAAGAAAAATGAAAAGCTCCTCAGACAACAAATTACAGGAATTTTTCTCCACTAAACTGGGTTTTCAAGAAACACTAATGGGTATTTTATGATGGGTATTTTATGAAATGGTAAAAAATCACTTAGAAACAATTACACTCCAAAAACAGAAAATATAAGACTGAGGAAAACGAAAATGGAGGCTAGTACAAAAATCTTAGGAGTAATTGGTATTCCATCTAAGATGACTTTAAGCACAAACCCAGATATATAAGCTTCAGGGTAACCACAGAACAAAAGTACTTAGAGGAAAGAAAGATTATTTAAATGGAATTCCAACCCTATATAAAGGCTGCTTTCATAATGGAAAAAAAAAAGAAGACAAATTACAAAAGTAAACAGAAGACAGGTAACAAAATGGCAATAAATACATATATACATCAGTAACTTCCCTAAATATCAACAACTTCCCTAAATATCATCAATCAAAAAGCACAGAATAGTCAGTGGATCAGGATACTATTCAACTTTTAGCTCTCTCCAGTAGATCTGCCAATGGTTCAAAGATAAACATAGGCACAGAGTCCTATGTACAAACGGGAAATAAAACTTAAAAGCAAATTACCTTAAGAATAGGCAGGGACAACCAGACTTAGAGAAAATAGATTTCAAGTAAAGAAGATGCTAAGAGTCAAGGATAGACATATAATGATTAAGGGATCAAAATAACAGGAATCCATATACATATATACCAAATGAAAAAGCATTATAATATATAAGACAACTGCTCACACATCTAAAAAAAAGATATCAATAGCAACACAAAAACACAATACATAATAGTAGTAGAATTCCATACTTCAAGTGAAACAACAGCCCTAAATAGTGAAGAAGCCAGACACCAAATGGATTTAATATAATTTATAAGGCAATGTGCCCTAACAAAACTGATGACATTTTTTTTTTCATGTTTGTATGGTATATTCTTGAGAATATACCACATTTTGGGGTCACAAAATAAGTGTTAACAAATCCATAAAGACTGAAATCAAATAAAGAATATTCTGACTTCAAAGATACAAAACTAGGTATCAGCTATAAATAATGGAAGACAGCCTCAGGTATTTGAACATTAAAAATCCTGCTATTGAATAAATGTTGAATCAAAGAGAATTTTTAAAAATATTGGGAGAAAAAAAGAAAAAGAATGCATGCGCTATAAGGGATGCAGTAAATGGAATAATAAGAAGGAAGTGTATAGCTATACAATCCAATAAACAAGAGAAGGAACAAACACTATTAAAATAATTCACATTAACAAAATATAGTATAAAATCATTTGATAATATAAATAGATGTAGAGAAAGTATTTGACAAGATTCAACATCCATTCATGATAAAAACTTTCACTAAAATAGTTTAGAGAGAACATAGCTTAGCACAATAAATGCCATATATGACAAATTCAAGGGTAACACTATACTCAATGGTGAAAACCTGAAAACGTTTCCCTAGTACCAGGTACAAGAAAAGGATATCCACTATCATCCTTACCATATAGCATAGTATTGGAAGTGCTAGCTAGAGTATTTAGGCAAGGAAAAGAATAAAAGTTTTTATATTGGAAAAGACATAAAATTATTGCAGATTATTTGTAGGTTATATAATATACACTGTATGTAATATACACTGGACATCATAAAGGCTCCATTAAAAGCTTAAAACAAAACCAACTATTAGCTACCATAGATGAGCACAGCAAAGATGCAAGCTATTAAATCAATACACAAATAGCTCCTGCATTTCTACATGCAAACAACAAATTAAAGGAAAGGAAAATTGAGAAAAATATCACAATTATGATTAGGCCAAAATAAATTAAAGTCCTAGGAAAAAACTTAACAAAGGAGGTGAAATACGTTTAGAAGGAAACCATGAGAATAGAGAAAAAAGAAATAGAGAAAAACACAAGGAAATCAAAGATATTCCTTGTTTTGGGTTGGATCAATTATCATTATTATTATGGCTATCTTACCGAAAGCAATTTACAAACCCAGTGAAATAAATAGTTCTTTATTTTCACTCTTAGGAAATAATTCAGAAAATATTTACAAATTATTCCTTCACAATTCTCATACAGTTCATAGAGAGATTATACTTTGTGACACAAATTAATATTGCATCTTCTGATAAACTTATTGATTTGCACATATACAGATATTAAATATGCAAAGGCTTTATTACATCATCAATATTTTACTCAAATACTGAGTTAAAGCAGTATAATAATAAATTTTCTGGTTTTGTTATTACAGTTTAGATATGTATTTATACATACATGTAAATATACACTTATTTACCTTTACTTCCATATTATCACTCTTAAATGATTATCCTGTTGCTGTACACTTTTAAATAATTAATCTTTTTCATTTAATTTTTAAAACAATCAATTTTGATGTAGATCATGGCAGAGGCAGTTCTCAGTAAATGGAGATTAGAGATATTAAAAATAAGTGTGAAAAGAAAGGTGATTTTGCAGGAACACCAGCACTAATAAGAGGTGAAAAACAGAAAAGACCAAAGACTTAGCATCTGGGAACACAAATATGTTTATTTATATTACTGATGAATTAGTTATATTGCTTGACATGGACAATCCTGAAAATTAAAGTTTAGCAGATAAACAAAAGGCAACTGCATTAAGTACTAAAAAGCTTGCAAATTGGAAATATTTTATATAATATAATATATCCTACTTACATATATCAACACTACATTCAAATACTGATCTGCAAATATATAGATTTAACTAGGAAAACAACATTAAAAAGCATTTCCATGAATTATAAAGATGAATTTCCTGATGGTAAGTAATATAGGGCTTAAAAATAGACTAGTTCAAATCTTAGAACAATAAGTGAAATAATAATGATTATTTTCACTTCCTGAAGTCTCTACCACTGCATGTACAGTCTGACTCTCAATAAATAGATTCTTTGCTTTATTCTAGTCTTCCTTATGAGTGAAAATTGATTTTGTAGGAATATGATCAGCTATTTAAATAGTATGTTAACTTTTCTAGATACCTATGTATCATTTAATATTAAATGACTATTAAATTATTTCAACAAAGTTCAGAAAGAGTCAAAGATCTTTTGATAAAGGTCCAGAAAGTAATATTCACTGGAAAGATTTTACTGGCCTTTTGTATGAGGAAGAAATTGGTCATGTGATCAGCAACCCAAGAATTAGAATTTTGTAAAGTAAACCACTAACATTTTTCTTGCCATAACAGATATAATGCTACAGAAAACAGTGCATTTGTCTTACAGAATATATGAACACTAGTATCAGTTTTGTCCTTATTTTTTCTGTGTGTTTGGGTAACTCACAATCTTAGTATGAGATTGGTGGCCTCATCAGAAACATGAAAGGGTTGAATTAAATGGTTTTCAATTTGAACTTCTTGTCCAGCACATTACGGGTAATGACATTTTATGTATATCATAAAACTAATGTCCATTTTTACAAGTACCTGACAGGAACATTCTCTCAAGCTGCTATACTTCCACATGTAAAGACAATATTTCTAACAAATTGTAGTTTGATAGGGAAAAAAATGGATAAGAACCACAATACTCTACAATTCTGGAATTTATAAGGATAAATGTTACTGGTCAAAACAAAATTACCATGGTTGCTGCTGAATGGGAGAAAATATTGGACACCATACATCTGACAGGGAAATAACAATAACTACAGATAACTAATATAAATCAATAAAAAAGAACAAATAACCCAGTCACAAAATGGGAAGAAGAGCTAAATAAGCATTTAGCCAAAAAAGATATACAACTGGTTGATAGACACAAGAAAATAAGAAATGTTTAAATCACTTATCATCAGGCGATTGCAAATGAAAACCACAATATGATGCCATCCAAACACCTCTGAGAATGGCCTATATCAAAATGACCAAAAATGTTGGTGAGGATGTAGAGAGAAAAGAATGCCTGTGCACTGTCGGTGGGAATATAGACTGGTCCAACACTTATGGAAAACGATATGAAGATTCTTCAACACATTAAAAATTAGATCTACCATGTAGTCCAGCAATTCTTCTCCTAAATATCTGCTTAAATAATGCTAAAACTTTAACTTGTATATATACACTTGTGTGATCATTGCAGCACTATTTACAATAGCCAAGTTATAGAAAAACCTTAAATGCCCAAAGACAGATGAGTGGATTAGGAAGATGTGGGATATAAATAAAATGAAACACTGCTCAGTTAAAATAAAAGATTGACTCTTGACTTTTCAATTACATGGATGAAACTGGCGGGGCTCTTACTAGGAAAATAATTCAGGAGAAAGACAATAGCAAATGCTGAATGTTGTCACTTATGTGTGCAATACAGAGAAATAAAACAAATGTTCAGATACAACCAATTCAGTTACAGCCCCTAGAAATCTGAGTACATAATTAAAGCTACCATGGGAAGGAGGAGAGATGAGCTTTGCTGAATGAGGCTGGAGCACAATTGACTGCTGTGGACGATTATGGGTGCCCTGGTATTTGATATGGTGTGGTAACATATACATATATAGTGTGATCCCATACCTAAATCATATGCAGCATTGTAAACCAATGTTGCCTTAATAAAGATTTTGACAATAAGGGTAAATAAAAATTATCATGGTTAAAATGGGATTTGGGTTTCACAAAACACAAATTATAAATTAACATGGGTTTTCATGGCAGTTTTGTGTCTTATTTAACTCCATAGAAGAAATTGCAATGTAATCTGTCATAGATATTTGTATTAGACACAATGTTTTTGGAGAAAAACAGTATCTAATATATTTATTCATTTCAGTCTAACTTCCTAGGGATCCTGTAGGTATAAGAGATAAGGATATAAGCATATAAAGATAAAAACACATACAGATCTTATTAGATAGTATGTCACGAGTTCATTAAATATAAATACATATACCCAATATCACATCTCCTACTAGTTAATTTGTAAAACAGCTCAAAACTAAATTCCCCTCATTCCCTTGATGACTTACTTTTGTCTATCTTAATTCTTTCAAGAACTCAAATTGACAACTTTCAAAAAGAATAATGTAAAAAAATAAAATTAAAAGACTGTAAAAAGAGTTAGCTACAGCGATTTGTGTTTTTTTAAAAGGTACAAAATATTTGCTTTTAAGAATCTGTTAGTCTAAGCAGATTGCCAAAATAACTGACTGATGGATGGAACTGGTTTTCTCCTAACTAAAACAGTTTCTAAACATTTCAGGCCATTACTGATATACAGAGAATGAGAATGAGTGACCATCTCCAGGGCAATATGGAATAAGTCAGAATTCAGGTTTCCATGAAAATTCAAAAAGACTTCATTTAAAATGTCTAATTTTAAATGAATTTTGAGCACAATTTTCCCTTTAAGAATTTATAAAGTTAAGTAAGATGGCAACAGATTGAAAATGCCAATTAACCACCTACATGTAGTAACACAAATAATGTATGCCAGAACAATGTTATAACCCCTGAAAGATAAGCACAGGACTACAGCATTCAAAAGTGCAACAGTCTGGTAGAAAGGTTTAGCAAAAACTTTAACCCAACTGTATGTGTAGTGATACAAAGGCAAGAGAACTCAAAATTGGGAGCAGTGGTTCCCTTGTTGGAGGCCCTACAGTTGTTGAATCAGGAATACATACACATGTACCCCTTATCATCAAGGAAAAAGGGTGCACTATTGGAGGATTCTATAGGAGGGGAGCAGAGTGAAAAAAAGTAGATCATGCCTAGGGATCCCAATTTAAGCAACTGGAGCCCAAACCTACATGAAGAGCCAGTTGTACCACTTGTATCCCCTCATAAAAAGGTTATTATTTGTAGCTTGTGATTGCAATATTTTAAATGTTTGCTTCCCATTCCAGCTAACACAAGATCTGGCAGAAAATTAACAAAAAGGAATATCCAGAAATCAATAGATATCTGGAAAATTGTTCATCATAGCTTCCAATAAGAGAGACATAAATTTAAATTACCGTGATATTTTTCAAACCCATGAATATGGCATGCATTTAAGAGACAACCAACAGCAAGTGCTGAATAGAATATGGAGAACGAGGAACCTGTTACACTCTTGGTGGGAATGTGAATTTATGGAGATGTTATAAAAGCAATCTAGATTTAGTTGAAATGACTCAAAGTAGAAATACCTTGCAATCTCACCCTTGGTCATGTTTCCAAAGAATGTGAAAGCATCAATCAATCAATCAATCAATCAATCAATCAATCAATCAATCTATATGTGTGTGTGTGTTCTACATGCTTATAGTATCACTATTTACAATGGGAAAGAGTGAAACAACCTAAGTGTCTGCTGACAGATGAGTCATTCAAGAAAATGTGGTATATTGACACCATAGAATACTACTCAATGATAAAAAAAAATATGAAGTGCTGTCATTTAAAGAAAAATAGGAGTTTGAGGGAACAATGTACAATAAAACAAGTTAGAGTGACAGACAAATATTGGAGGTTTACTTAGTGACAGATTAAAAAATGAAAGTACTTATAAAACTTAGTAGGCATTAATTTAAATAGTGAGGTTTCTGAAGTTGATAATATTGGATGAAGGAGAAAGGACATATGAGATATGAGATGACAATAAGGGAAAAATTCTAGTAAAATTGTTATCTTATAATTCCTCTTTAAAAACAAAAACTAAAAATAGGTTGGTTAGAGAAGGAAATTTTTGTGATTTCTCCCAGATATTGGAAAAAATTTTTTTAAAAAATTTGTCTCAAGATACAGAAATATTCTTAAATTAAGGTTGGCAGCTGAATAAATATAGCCTTAAAACATTAATATTATAGTATTACACTATAAAATACTTTTAAAATGACAAAATTATGGAAACAATTTAAAAATCAGTGGTTTCCAGAGGTTCAGACCTGGTGCAGTGGGAATGAATAGAACACAAGGGATTACTAGATCAAAAAAACAATTATGTATGATGTGCTTAAAAGTGACATTGTTTTCTCAATTTGTTTTTCGTGTAATTTGTTTGCATATATAAAAACATTGGATTTTTTTATAGCATGGCGCTTTGCTATGCTGTTTGTTTCTAATATTTTAATGGAATATTACCTATGACTATGAACATGGTATCAGCAAACAGTTCTTTTTTTTCCAGTTTTCATTTTATATATTATATGATCATCTTAATAGTTGAAGAGAAAGTATTTTATAGGATTCAACATACATTTATGATGAAAACTCTAAAAAGTGAGGAAAAGATCATGTCTCTACATAATAAATATCATATATGACAAACCCGCAACTATCATACTCAGTAGTGAAAAACTAAAAAGGTTTTTCTCTGTGATTAGGAGCAAGACAAGAATGTCCACTCCCATCAGTATTATTCAATATAGTGTTGGAAGTCCTAGATAGTGCAATTTGGAAAATGAAATATACAAAGATATCTCATTTCCAAATTGCACTATCTAGAACTTCCAACACTATGTTGAAAATTTGAACCATCCTTGCATCCCTGAAATAATCACTCTTAGTCATGGTGTATGAGAGTTTTTAATTTCTATGTTCATCAGCGATACTGGTCTACAGTTGATTTTTCTTGTGATCACCTTCTCTGCTTTTGGTATTATAGTATTGTTTGCCTAACAAAATATCTTTGGAAGCATTCCTACTTCCTCAGTTTTTGAAAAGAATTTGAAAATATTTGGTTGTTGTAGGTGTGCCAGAAGTCACAAGTGAAATCATATGATCTTGGGCTTCTGTTTTAGGGAGAAATTAAATATCATTTTCATCATCTGTGCTTGTTATTGGTCTATTCAGAGTTTCTATTTATTCCTTATTCAACATCAGAAGATTGCTTCTAAGAACTTACTTCTTTTGGGTTATCCAACTTATTGGCATAAATGTACTTCTAATGATCTCATATGATCAGAACTACTCTGTATTTCTGAAATGTAAGTTATATTTCTCTCCTGTTTTATTGTAACTTTATGTATTTCCGACTACTTTATTAGTTTTCTTCATTTTGTAGAGAGTCTAGTTATTTTATTTCTACCAAGAAACTGCTCTTCATTTCATTGATCTTTTGGGTTATCTTTTTGGTTCAATTTTGTTTATTTCCACTCTTATTTTTACTATTTTCTTTATTCCACATGGCTTTTGGTTTTACTTGTTCTTTTCTTTCTAGTTCTGAAAGTTAGGTTATTTACTGGAGCTCTTTCATCTTAATATGGTCCTGTATTGCAACAGCATTCCTTCTAAGTATTGCTTTTTCTGCATCAAATAGGTTCTGATCTTCATTTTAATTTGTCTCTAGGTATTTTTTTAACTTCTCCTTTGATATTATTCAGTGTATTTCATTTATGCTCCTTATATTTGAGGCTTTTCCAGCTTTCTTTCTGTGGTCAATTTGTAGTTGATACCACTGTCATCAGAGAAGCTTGATATCTAAAATTTTTTGGATAATTTGACATTTGTTTTGTACCCCACCCAACAACTGGTCTATCCTGGAGAATGTTCCATATGCACTCGAGAAGAATATGTATTCCTATTTTGGGGGGGGCATATTTTCTTATCAATGTCTCTTAAGCCTGTCTGGTCTAAATCTTTGACTAATGCAATGGTTTATTTCTTGATACTCTCCCTATTTGAGCTACCCTTGATCAAAGAGGGGTGTTGAAATACCCTTACAAATTGTTTTTGCTATTTTTTAAATTTTTTTATTATTTATATATAAATTTCACAATATTGTAATCTCAGGGATTTGCCCCCCCCCCACATCATCCCCTCCCTTCCCCCCTTTCCCTCCTGCTCAGAGTTGTGCGCTTCAGTTTGGTTTTTGCTGCCATTTTAAAATTTGTAAACAAATTGCATTATATAATATTAAATTTTTAATGAAGTATCTGTTTTACAAAATTCTATATGATTTGGAGATAAAGGGCCACACATTTCATCTCACTGCACCAGCCAACAATGAACCAAAAGTTCTTCACAATAGAGCACTGGGCTTTTCCTCCCACTTTGCTCTCCCTCTCTCTTTAACACAACTGTAGTATCAATTGTATAATCAGATTTCAAGTTTTTCTATTTCCCATTTGTTTTGTTCTCTATATTCCACATGTAACTTACACCATCCTGTATCTGTTTTTGTCTTTATAATCCTGACTTATTTTGATCAGTGTATTTCAGATCCATGCATATTATCACAATGCACAAATTATTTTATATCTGAGTAGTATTCCATTGTGTATATATACACCATGTCTCCCTAATGCCTAATTGCATATTAATGATACCATTTTAATTTGAACACTAGACTTCAAAAAGTAGTGCTATTCAAATTCATTGTACATATTTACATTCATCTGTGTTATTAGTATGTGGTTTCTAAATATTAATAAAGTGTAGTTTAATTTTTAATCTTTTTTGACCTGCATCATATATTTTCAAAATAGTTACATACAGGTGGCAGGTGGAGGGGGGTGTACTATTCCATTGAAATAATTTTCCCAAAGATCTTATATACCATGTCTTTTTGATGTAGTGTGAAACTTAGATGTACTAAATTGTTTTAAACTTAAGTCAAATCACTGGTATCTTGCATTTCAGATAGCAATTCTATCAATAATTATTATATATTTTAATTTTATTATTTAAAATCAGCTCAAGGTCTGCCAGAGATGCTGGATGTAGTGAGTTCTGATTCGGCACTTTAATATATTAGAGTTCCAGAGTGTCTGAGACAAAGACTTATAGTACCACATAAATTAATTAGCTATTTAGCTAAAGCATACTTCACAACTAAATTTTCTTTCAAAGGTTCTTCTGTTAAATGGTGCATAAAATTCAACTAAATATCTGGACTGATCACTTGTCAAATTTTATTGAAATCATAGTCATTTCTGTAGTTTTTATCAACCCGTCCAACATTGCAGCTGAACATAATTAGCAATTTGTTCTACGTTGCTATAACTCAAAAGTAAGCCAGATCAATTTTTTGTCACTAAAATTTGTAAGAAAAAATTAATCTCAAGTACCAAGTGCCAAAACTATTACAGGAAGAGTTTAAAGTTGGCATAAGCCTTCATAGATTATTTTTAAAAATCACTAAATTAATGTTTATGACAAAACACAGGATCTAAATAGTAAGTGTCCAATATGACACATCAGCAAACCAATGACCCATATTCAAGTTAAATAAAATTCCTTCCCTCTACTAAGCATATATATTTCCTACCTAACTCTCATAATTTAGACTTAATTTTTGTCTTTAAACTATTAATAAAATTTTAAATAAAAAGCATAATTAACTGAGTTTTTCAGAAGGCTTCCATGAGCTTCACTTGCCTCCCTGATTAAATACTTAAAAACTGCTCTATATCCCTTGATTTTCAAAGAACAGGACTTCGTTGACAATTGTGACATTTTATTTTGAAATGGAAACACAGAGCATTGGTTTACATCAATGTACATGATTCAGAGGTGTAGATTCACATCTCTTCAGATGATGGTTGCTACATCCCACCCCAACCAAGGGTTCCATACTCCTCCACCATAGCTCAAATCTTATATTTTATTGTTTCTTTACAAAATAAGGAAATGCTTATCAGGTCCTAAGGAATAGAAACAAAATGACAGGGAAAACACAGTGTTTTTGAATATCTGAACATAATCTTTCCTTTCAATGTGTAGTGCATTCAAGGTATTTTGAGACAAAATGACACACTTTCTTTTAATACATAAGCTCTTCTTGACTTTATCTCCTATAAGTCACCTACTTTCATAAAGGAACTCTGGCATAGGAGAAAAATTGTGACTTTCTTCATTTTTGTAAATAACTAACAGTTTATAAATGATCATTTTACCATGAATTCTGTACAATGTACTGCTTTGTGAGGATCCAGTGTATACAATTTCTTGATAATACTTGATGTTTTCCTGATAAGAGTTTGATTTGGTGGGTATTGAACCTCAAATCATCTATATTTCTGTATTAAGACCTTCCTATTGAATATGAAAAGACTTGCATATCTTTCCCAACCTTATTGAATACACATTTATACATATTGTAAAAAATTTACATGCAATATTACTTTCTTTTTCATACTTAGTATATTACTAGTATAAGTTTTACAGTATGTACACAACTTGTAATAGCTTCCAAGCATATATAAATGACAATGGTAAAAGAAGGCAAACAGAGAAAATCTCAAATATAACAGCATGTGTATTATCACTATGCTTGGGTACATACTTTTGCTAATATGGAGTATATTTGTAGTTGTATTTTTTAATTTTTTCTATAAAGTTCAGAGAATCGGGATAATAATCATGGCAATGATTTAGAGAGGCCTAAATGATAAACGCCATCATACTAAGTAATAGTAATGCATATTTTTTAAAGTAATTATTAAAAATAGGGCAACTGAGAGATATTGTATGTGTACCTTATGAATACATGTTTTGAATACAATTACCTAAAAATTGCTTTAACAAGCTTATAAATTTTGTGTGAATCACCATAAAGTACTATATTTTTTTGAATAAATTCAATCAAGTGATGGAAAAACACAGTATTATGTCCTAATGAAGAGATGACATTATAACAGGCACTGAGTCACATTTCCTATATGTATGGGTTATATGAACATGTCTAACATATAAGCAGACAAAAATATTTCAACAAAATTCTGAGCTCTGTTTCACATAGTATACACTGAAGGAAGAAATGAGAAACACAGTGTTCAAACATTGTATTTCTGTATGTAGAAGTGACAACAGAATGTTGGGTTCTGTTTTCTGATCCAGTCTACACCCTTCATCTTTTGATTGCTGAGTTTAGACCATTGACATTTAGGGTGATTATTGATGCTCAAGATTCTAATGGTTTCCTGATGGTTATTTGGGGGTTTTGATTTGGTTTCTTTTTTTGTTTGTTTTATCTGCTCTTTTTATGGTTTTGATATTGAGGCCTCCTGCAAAAATTCTTGGCGTGGGGGTTTAGTGGTAGCAAATTTCTGGAGACTTTGCTTGTTGGAGAAGGTTCTAATTTTTTCAGTCATAGAAGAAGGATAGCTTTGCAGGGTAGAGTATTCTTGGCTGGCACTTTTTCCTTGGAATTTTTTGTAGATGTGACTCCATTCTCTCCTTGCCTGGAGTGTCTCTTCAGAAAAATCTGAGGTCAGTCTAATGAATTTTCCTTTGTAGGATATCTGTTTCTTTTCTCAAGCTATTCTCATTATTTTTTCCTTATCTTGGGTTCTTGAAAGTTTTACGATGATGTGTCTTGTTGTGGCTTTTCTTTCATTAAAGTACTTTACTGTCTTTTTAGGTTAGTGTATGTCTATTTTCATTTCTTTCTTCAGATTTGGGAAGTTGTACTCTATTATTATATTGAAAAGCCTTACAATTCACTTGACTCTTTCCTCTCCTTCTGGAATTCCTATTGCTCTTACATTTCTTTTTTTTAAGAATTCTGACATATCTCTGAGCCTTTCTTCAGTCTTCTTTGTTTTTCTCTCTTTTTCTTTCTTCATCCTCTCTATTTCTGTATCTTCAAGTGTGCTGATTTGTTCTCCTATTTCATCTAATCTGCCTCCATGGCTATTCCCTGCATTTTTGAGCTACTCTATTGCAACCCTTAAATCCTGGGTCTTCTTCAATTTCACTTTTAAGGATTCTGGGAAGCTGAGGCTGGGGTTTGCTTGAGTCTGTGGTACCACAGGCAACATAAGCCTGCAGTTCCATAGGCAAAAATAGTGAGACATAGTCCCAAAAGAAAAAAAATTAAAATTAATTAAAATTAAAAAATTAAAAAGGAAGAGACAACAGTATTTCCAAACTGACTGTGTGTAATATGGCATAAGAATGAGCAGAGTTAAGTCATGAGATAGTGACTGAAGCACTTTGATAGTTGCATGGATATTTGTACATAGTAGACATACAACATTTCTTCTATATTTCTAAGTAATATTTTTTTCTCCAGCTAGCATGGTTTTCCATAAGAATGGTAAGATCTATAAAGTAACAACTATTCAGACCTATTAACTATAACCATACTGGTGGAGATCGATTTTATAGATTTTGGTATTCTAAGAGTTTTCAATACAGATCTAGATAAAGTAGCAGCAACATTTGTTGACTCTATGGCTTTCAAGGTTTATAACATGTCTATGTAAGAAATTACATTTGTTAGTTCCCTTATACCATTAATATTTATAATATATCAGAGTACCCTAGAGGATTGATTTTGGATAATTAAAAAAAATTTGAGGTAACTTTGATTTAAAATATGACATACACACACATACATATATATTCCCAACAGAGACCCACACCCACACACTGGGAAGTACCTGGGCCTGGGCACATACACCATCAAAGTGGCAACTGGATAAACTCACAGATAGGCCCTTAGAGGACTTGAAAACTTCAGTCACTCTCTGGGAAACACATCCAACCTCACCAGTATCATAGAAAAAAAGCTCAGGTCACAATTAGTACACTATAGGGACACATCTGACACCTGAAATCCCCAGCTACTCTCCGGTAAATACCCCCAAATCTTTGCACATCCACCATTACCATGAGTACTGGTGTAGGGCACAGTCTCAACATACAAAGCCCCACTTGACAACACCAGTGACTCTCAGACAATCTCTGGTGAAACCCCAGGCCCAATGTAGTAAAGATGGAAGCAAATCTAGCATATTTCAAGCACATAATGATAGGGTTCTGAAAGCAATGGGGAGGCAGAATAACACAATGGTTAACCACAGTAGTTCTAAATGGAATACTACACCATGGAAAGAGAACAAATCTCTACCACCTACCATAAAGACATGGAAGATTTGTTCCTCCTATCAGACACTGAATTCATGTTTTCCATTAAAAGCAAATTCAAAGAATACAGAAAAAACTCAGAAAAGCAGATCAAAAACATATAGTAAAATATTAAAAAAACAAATGAATGCCCTGAAAAACAAAATAAAGGAACATAAGATTGAAAATAATATTCTAAAGAAGGAAATAAAGAAATTTCAGGAAGAACAAAAGAATTAGAGTACATGAAAATACTACAGAAAGTTATTGAAGTAAAATAAACTAAATGTAAGAGTGAAATAACTGAATTTGAAAATATGAACTTATAATGAAGATGTAAAAATAAAGAGAAAATTTTAAAAATGGAAAAAAAATTCATGAATTATCCAAAACTGTGAGGAAAGGGAATATGAGAATTATGAGTATCTAGCAGTAAGGAAAACAAAGGAGAATATAAGCAATTGGGATTAAATAAAAGATGTTTCTATACAGCAAAAGAGACAATAATCAAAATAAAGAGACTCCTAACTGAATGAGAGAAGAATATTTGTATACCATATGACAGATAAGGGACTGATATAATAGATCTACAAAGATAGAAAAGGGACTGAGATCAAAGATATCAAAGATATGATAGATAAGGGACTGATATCAAAGATCTACAAAGAGATGGTGACAGCAAAAGAGAGTAACCAAAACAAAGAAATATCCCATAGAACAGGAAAAATATTTGTAGAACATACATCTGACAAGAGTCTGATACCAAAGATCTAAAAAGTTTATATAACTCTGCAAAAGGAAAATAAACAGCCCAGTCAAAAAATGGGCCAAGGGTTAAAAAGACAACTTGAAGAAGAAATGCAAATAACCAATAAGAATATGAAATAATGTTCATCATCAGTTAACATTGAAGAAAGGTAAATCAAAATCACCTCACACCAGTGAGAATGATCTATACAAACAAAACAAAAGCTAAAACAAAACAAATAAACAAAAACACACAAGTGCTCTTAAATTAAACCCTTTTAACAATGTTGGTGCTTTTAAATTAAACCTTCTTAACAATGTTGGCGGGAATGCAAACTCATCCAGTCACTATGGAAAGCTGTGTGGAGAACCCTTAACTACTGAAAATGGAATTCCTATTCAGTCCAGCAATACCCATTCTAGTAATCTACCCAAAGGTTACAAGAACTCTAATTCAAAAAGACACCCATACCCAGATGTTTATTTCAGTGCTATTGACAACAGCCAGGATATGGAAGCAACCCAAATGCCCCAAAATATATGAATGGTACAGAAAACTATGGTATATGTACAAGGTGAAATACTATCATCAATCAAAACAGACAAACTTATGTCACTTGAGACAATATGGATGAAGCTAAGGAGAAATCATCCTAGCAGAAATAAGCCAGAAAGAAAAAGAGAAATACTGGATGGTCTCACTTATATGAGGGACAAAGGGAAAACAATGAAACAGACAAAAAAATTTTAAAACTAATTTTTAACAAAACTGAAGAATAGAGCATGAGAGAGGATGAGGGGGAATCAGGGTAAGAGGGGCACAAAAACCTAAGATGTTTCACTAGTGATAAGATGGTGGGAGAACCCTGGTGTAGATAACAATGTAAAATAAAATAAATAATATGATAAAAATGAAAAAAATAAACTAATAAGATAAAAATATAATCAATCAGTATACAAGATTTGAGGGACTAAGTTTAGTTCCACAGGTTTAGGAGAGTACGTTTACTCCAGCTCAGATGTATATCATCACACTACACCCACCTTCAAAATATCCATAGTCTTTTATCATAAACCTTTGGTCTCCCTCTCCACATTGTTCCTCCCGCCCTTTCTACCCCATTTAGTAGCCTCAATTTTGTAGTTATATTGTTTGGATTTGTTTTGGTTTAGTATTGTGAATGCCTTTGTTTTGTTTGCAATTTTCCCACAAACAAGTGAAACATGTGGGAATATATGATTTATAGGATTTCCAATTCTAATATGTGGTTGAAATTAATCAAATCCATCCTCCTCAATTAATATACATTCATCTTTCTTTGTATACTTTTGAAATTACTAATAATGACCTCTCTGTAAACATCTTTATTTACCATCTCCCCTTCTCTCTATTCCTCCCTAGACTCCTTCTTTCTTCTATCCCTCCCATTATCCCTTCCTCCCTTCCTTCATCCCTCCCTCACAAATGTTCCCTTCCCTTCAGTACTCCTTTCTACCTTTTTTTTTGCTTTTCTTCCTTACTCATGCCCTCATTTCCATAGTTTATTCCAGTGATTACTGAACAATTTCTATATGCTTGTTACAAAAGAAAAATAAAATTTAAGATCATTGACCTTGATGACCTATGTTTCTGTGGTTATAGTCTAGGAAGCCTAATAAGAAAAAACTGATCTATTAATCTAGTCGGAAAAAAAGGAAATGACAAATATCACACATAAGAATTGCTATACTTACAATATACATAATACTCTATATTCTCAGGAAGGAGAAACAATAAGTACTTGAGATAGTTGGTAGTAGGTCATGGAATATGTTGTTAAAAGTAAGCATCAAGCAAAATCACTACAGCTTTCCTATGAAAGGAACTTCATGAGATGTGTTCTAAAGAGTAATTTAATATGTGAAGCTCAGGGCACATCAATTCAGATCAATACATTTATGCAAAGCAGATTTGAAGTAGTTCAGAATAACAACCTAATATAATATGATGACTAATGCCTAAAGTTTTGATGGCGTGGTATGAAAGATGAGAAAGAAGAGTCATATAGAAGTCAGATATTAAAAGGCCTTACAATTACCAAGACTTAAGTATGAAGTAAAAGAAGGCATGAATAACTTTATATTAAATACATTCAATCTGAAATTTAAATCTTACAGAAATCAAACTGTCAGAGCTAAATATGTTCCCTGGTAAATCCAATTAAACATTTAAAAATAAATAATAATCCAGTAAAACAGCTGGACCTCCTGTATTATTAGTGGGAGTGCAAATTAGTTGATCCACTTCAGAAATTCAGTAATTTTCTTCTAAACGCACACATTTATCATGTGAGCCAGCAAACTACATCTGTTTTTAATTTAAGAGAACAGGATTTCATCAAAATGATGACAGAGGCGGTGTCTTGCTAGGTCCAAAAGAAACACATAACTAGTGACCAGTAGGACACTGTACTATGAAAGTCCCACATCTCAGCTCAGGTTAACAAAGCACTCATTTTACCTCAGAGAGAGCACACCATGTAAGAGAGAGGACATGGAGTTTCATCCTTCAACTAAGAAAAAAGGAGGTAAGAGAGAAACATCATGGAGTGGTGGCGTCAGGTGGGAGACAGACAGCAGGGCTGCTAGCTCAACCAGGTGACTAGGAGAGGGGAGAGCAGACCATGTGGAGGCACACATGCGTGATATAAGGAAAGCAGACATGCACAAGCTAGGGTGTTCCACACAGTCTGGTTTCCCTGTCAGGAAATAGCAGAGAAAGTATTCTGTATTACACTTCCCCTCAACAATCATTTAGGACTAGAATTGACCTTGTGAATTATGCTGATAGCAGAGAGATTGTTATATCTATTTTTTTTAATCTTGATAATGTCTCTACCATGAGTTTTGACATAGGTCTCATTGCATTTAAATAACCAGATGTCCTATCAACCTCAAAGATTTGTATATTCCATTCTTTCCCCATATTCGATATTGATTGCGGTGTTCATATGCATATGCAGAGTTGTCTATTTTTAACATATCACCTATTAAAAGACACAAGAGATATAGTCATCTGGTATGGGCATATAAATGAATTCATAACACAAAATAGTTGCTTAGGAGTTTTCACTCTAATATTTAAGATAATTAGACTACCTTGGCTGCATGATAAAAGTCAATTTTTTGCCAAGTCATTACTTACAAAGAGAAAAAAACACATTAACATTTTAATAATATCAGTGTTGCTGTTTTCATCGTTAGATATCTGAAGTGGTTGCTGCTGCAGTTAGGAGTGAGTCTTGGTGGTTTGGGCTGAAGAAAGCTACCTCTTTGGAGGAGGATCAATGATGCCATCTTGGTTTCTTCGTTTGACTTGAAGGTGGGACAATTGCCATTTTGTGGACACATTTGTTTAAGGACCCAAGTATAGTTTTTTGGGCTGGAGACTGGACTGTGTGGTAAGATTACCCAAGGAGTCCTTTGCCTATTTTGTCTTTTTAGTGACTTTTTAATTATTTTGTCTTTTTAGTGAATAAATCTGTCATTGCTTCCTCTGAAAGTTAGTGGGTCTTGCTACTGCTCATGCTGGCTGGGATAAACCTGATGAGTAGCTGGGTTTAAAGGGCCAGCTGCTCTTGTTTGGAAGTTTAATTAAGTATTGTTTTTGTTTTGTTTTCTTACCTGATTTCAGGTATAACAATAAAATGGAATTTTTATCTGTAAACTGCAATTCCTACTTCCATGGAAATATACAGGGTTGATACTACCAGAAGATTTCATATTACATCTTTAATTGTGGGCATTTAGTAGAAAGCTCTTGTTACTAAGTTACTGCTGACTTTTATTGTCAATGTGGCCATAGGACAAAGCCAATAATTACCAGAACCAGAAGCAGCTAGTGGTTTTATATTACATTGAGGTAAATTACACTGGAATTAGAGTGGATTACTTTTATCAAATGGGGAATAAGCTGTTAATTAACTCCCCGCTGTAGCAATCTTTTTTTGAACTTGCAATTGTTATTAAGTCTAGATTAAACTGTCGAATTAATTTCCCACTTACTTACTATTTCAAGAGTTTTTAATTTACCTGGCAGTAGTTTTAATGGGAAATTGTATTAGTGAGCATAAATTGTTTTGGGTAAGGGTAAACAGTTTGTGATAATGTTTATTAAGTCGTTTTGTTTGGGCAAAAATATAATTGCAGTTTTAATTAGTGCATGGTGGTTGGAGTATTAGGTTTGAGATTACATTATAGCTTTCTGAGAAAATAATCACTCTCAGAAAGGTAACCCCAGCATTTATAAGTGGTAATAAATAGAAAAGTTATAGCAACATGGCATTGACTTGGATTTTGTACCATATTTCAGGTAGAAAAATGAAGAATTAGCTGAATGTTCTCCCTTTATTTTAGTTTAATGACTGCTCTTGAATTTCACGGTTTGTTGTGACAATTATGAAATAATACATGTGAAATATTAACATGAATATATAAAGGTTAAGAGATAAAGAAGCCTTGAAGGTGAAACAAATATATAAAAATAAGGAAATTTAGTATTCTCTCTTTGTGAATCTTTATATCACAGAATAGTTTGAAATATTTCCCAGTAATAATTTTTATTGTTTTCACATACAGAATGATAGCAGCTTTTATTTTTAGATTTTTTATTGATGTAAAATTTTATATACAACACAAATATATGATTCAAAAATATAGGTTCACACCTCTTCAAATGCATGTTGCCACATCACAAAGTCACCAAGACATCCATAGTCCTACATCATAGTCCATTAGGCCCACACTCAATAGGGCTCTTCATCTTCTCTCTCTCCCTTTGGTAGCCTCAATTCTAAAGTCAGCATTACTTGGCTATTATAAAGAATGAATGAAAGGAACCATCATACATTGTTGGTAGGAATGTAGAATAAAATATCTCCAAAGGAAAACAGTATGTAGTTTTCTCAAAACATGAAAAATGTATCTACCATATGATCTAGCATTCCTATTTCTGGAAATCTATACAATTAAAATTTAAATATTACAGCTTCAAGTTGATATTACACTAATTTTCATCTAGACATTTGACTGATTCATATCTATTATTCTTTACAATAGTAGGAGTTTTAAGATGACAAATTACATTTAGATGGCCAAAACTATAGACTTATTATATTTTTAGCATGTATTTTTACTAATACAAAAAATAATTATGAAGATATTTCTATATTGATAAAATATATGAAATTTAAACATGTCCTTAAAATTAAAGCAGCCACTTTGACTCCATAATAAGCACCTAAAAATTTGCAGAATTTTAATGACCATTGTTTCCTGAGTAACCATATGCTACATTATACAATTTTATTTCAGAAGATAATTTTCCTATATAAGGTTAAAATTTAAAAAAAAATAGATTTTCTTTCCTCAACATTTTTCATAGAGAAACCAAATCAATCTAAAACTTTGTGTAACAAAATTTATTCATAATACCCAATTTTTTGCATGCCTTTCAAGTTATGATTTCTCAATGCATAATATCTTCAAATATAGAACAAAATGAGAAATCGTACCTTTTTTAATGAATTATTTTCATTGATTTTCTAAAAAAATGTTTTTATTTTGAATAAATGATAAATTATAAATGCATGAATGATATTGTAACTTTATATCACCAACAAATCTTATAGTGATGAATAGTAATATGAAAAAATAAGTGTGTTTGAAGGTCATATGCCTTTTATTTAAATGCATGTTAATAAATTTTATTAAATGAAAATCTTCTAGGTTACCATTCAAGCTTAAAAACTTTTGGGTTAAAGTTTAGTAAATCAAACAAAAAGAGTATACAAGTTTGATATAATACTTATATCTATATAATTTCACATAGACATATTGAAGACTATTTTACATATAAGTATAGAAAATAAAAAATAGGTATCTTGATATATATGTATACGGATTATACATATTTATTTTTGTGTACATTTATATCTATATATAAATCTGTCCTATGTACAAATATAACTGCCCACAAATATGAAATCCTATTTTATCAATTTGACATGGCTGTGTATATATTACAAACATAATCTGAAGCAAAATTAAATAGGTAGCCAAATGTGAACTACAGATCATTTATGTTCAGCAGTTCTAGAAACAAAGATGATTAGACATACTAACTGGTTAAAATGAGAAGAAGAACAACTCTGTATGCCCTCCTAGTTTTTCTTTTATTGTGCTATAACAAGTACTTATTATTTCATAGTTGTTTTTGTTGTTGAGGTCACACTCATTTGCAACATTGTAACTAATTTAGAATTATAGAATAACTCCCTCCAGCTGTATCTTACTATGCCACATACACCACTAAGACACTGAAAGTCCTCTACCATAATTCACATAAGAGTTCCATTTCTCAATATCTACCCAAAGAACACAAAAACATTAATTCAAAAGGAAACTTGCAGTCCTATGTTTATGATAGCAAGATTTACAATAGTTGATATGGAAGCTAAGTTCACCAAAACTGATGAGTGGACTAAAAAGATGTGGTATACATTCAATGGAACACTACTCAATGATCAAAACAGATGAACTCACGCTATCTGCAGCAACATAGGTGGAGCTAGAATAGATTATGCTACATAAAATAAGCCAGATGGAGAAAGACAAATACTGGGTGGTACCACTTATATGTGTAACATAGAGAAATGAGACAAAAGGTCAAAGACAAACATTATAAACCAATCTTTCAAATTTAAAACAAATCTGAAGAATTGAGACAAGATGGAGAGATGTGAAAAGAGCAAGGCATACTGGGAAGAGCACAATGGACACTGGTGGAGGAGTATGGACGCTTTGAAGGTGGGAGAACAGTGATGAGCACACCTGGGGGGAGAAATCCAGAATATTAAAGAGGATGTAAATTGCATTTCATTATTACTTTTGCATTTCATTAATTTTAAAAAATATTTTCTTTACTTTTAGAGGCCCTGTCTCAATTCCATAATTTGCATACAATAATATTAAAACATTGATAACAAGTAGAGAAAACCAAAGTACAATAAGAATAATATGGTATACATTAATTTTGCATCATTCAAATCATTTTCACATATAACTATACATTCATTTGCATCTTGTAAAAACCTACGAAATAAACGGAGCAAGTGTGACCATCTATATCTTTCAGATGAGAAAAATATGCCTTATATAAGATAAATATGACTTACCAGAAATGATATTTAGTCATTAGCCAAGACCAAAACCAGCTCCACTTTATAGCATCACAATGCCATAACACAGCACAAGAAAACACATATCATAAGTTAAACATAACTACTTCCCCTTGCCAATCTACACTTCAATCTATAACTTATAGATAATATAACATATTTCATCATTTACATCATAAAACATATAATAACACTTGTGTGAAATAAACTAAGATTAGGACCTTCCATATAATGCCCATCTTGAGTATATTCACAGAAAAATACTGATGATCAAATCATTTGACTTCTTAAAGTCTTGACAGTAAAACAGAAATACAATTCCAATACGAAGGTTGTTATGTTTTTTTATAATTTATTATCATTATTATTATTATTATATTTACAAGTTTCTCTGGGTGATATATTATGTTGTTCTACATTACACTTATCAAAATAATAACAAACTCAATTATAGCATCAAAAGAAATATATTAAATCCTCATAAATATATGTAATTCAAAACATTAATTATCAAATTCTATAAACTGTATTAAAGAAAACAAATATTATAACACACTTACATGAAACCTATTTTGAATCACATTGTAAAGAAAAATTGTCACTGAGGTTCAACCACAATACCACACATGTGTTGTTTTCCTATTGTTATTCAAGGATGATTTATATTTGTAATACATGCTCAGAGTATTTTTACTTATGGTGGTCAAGAATGACTATTTTTTCCACCAGAGAGATCTAAGCAACCTGAGAATAGGAATTAGTTGTTCGTCAATTTGCCCTATACAATTGACTGTATGAAGTGACTTATTTAACTTCTGAACTTACTTGTCCACTAAACTTTCCTATGTACTAAAAGTCTAAACTCAGATACATATACCTTTCCTATGTACTTTATTTTTTTAATCTCTTTGAAGTAAAGTGTTTTCTAAATGTTTATGTTGTTTAGTTCCTGAGTGTACAATTTACAGTGTATTAACTGATGTATATTTAGTTAATAAAAAGAATTACATTGATAACAGTAAACATTATGTTGGAAACATTTTCTTTTTACTACTGGTTTTCAATATTGTCAAGTTTCTGCCATATGTTGAATACAGAAGCCAGGGAAGTCTATTATAAAAAAAGAATTAACCACAATTGGTTTAGATTAAATTCACATTAGCTTTAGATTGTGTGTAACAAATCTTGCTATAAATTTAATGAAGTCATTTCTCAATCAAATTATAGTACATTTTAGATCTAATGTTGCTATAGTCAAGCATACCATGCATTTTCCTAGCACAAATTACATTGTTACTTGCAAATTTTTTAAGTATTCAAAATTTCTGATTAAAGCAATTCAAGGTTACTTTGCATTTTAATCTTTCCTAAGAAGAGACCTATCCTTAGCTCACTCATTAGTTGTGCTGCTTGAGATGTTTTGTAATAAGGCCAGTGCCTAATACACACTAGAAACATATCATTAAATATGTCTTACTTCCTTACATTGTGATGTTATAGGGGGAAAAAATGAGGAACTGAAAGTGCTAGTTTACAGCCAGTTTAGCTATAAAAACTATATGGCTCAATGGTGGGTATGAAAATTTTCAACTTTTTAGATCCAATTCAGCATCCAATGATATCCATAAAAGAGAATCTGAAAAGAGGGTAGCCTTCTCTGCTTAATATGTCTCCGTATTTTCTTTCAGTCAGCAAAGTGTTAATTAAGAGATATGGGCTATGGAAGGAAAAGTTCAATAAAATATTTGTAATTCATTTCTATTCACATAACTCCAAAGGACAGTGAGATAACTTCATGCATAAAGATTAGATGATTTGATAACTAAGACAATGGTTTATATTTCAAGCAAGGACAATTTTGAGAGTTACAAAACACTAAACTTGACATTTATAAAAAAAAAATAAAAAGGCTACAGAGCAAGAACACCCTAGGAAAGTGAATCATCCTACATATAAACACATAGAGATGCCCTTAAAATTATATTGAAAGTGAATCAGGAAGCACTTAGAGCCAAGACTGCAGAAGTTGAAAGCTTCAAAGTTTTCATAACCTAAAAAAGGCAAACCCTTGATCACATATTCTACTAGGCACTTATCTAAGCTATTTCCATGAGATAAGAAATAATAAACAGATTGGATTTGATTCATCAGGATAAAACAGAATTTATTTATTGAGATGGGGAGGAAATAAAAACACATGTTACTGATTTACTAAAGAAACAAAATTGTGCTACAAAAACAATATATTTAGAATTGCCAAGTTTTGCATCTAATATCATGCCTTTCAACTG
This sequence comes from Uropsilus gracilis, assembly GCA_004024945.1. NCBI lineage: Eukaryota > Metazoa > Chordata > Mammalia > Eulipotyphla > Talpidae > Uropsilus > Uropsilus gracilis. Next base: position 45,212 of record PVHY01008148.1, read on the forward strand.
TATTTATTTAATTTCTATTTTTTAACATCCTCATTTATTTCTTTCCCCCAGGTATAATCACCATAGTTTTCTCACTGCCACAGTCTTCTACAACATTTCACCCACCTATTCTCACTCTGCTCTCTACCCTGCTTTTTTTTCTTCCCCTTACCTCCTAAATTTCTCAAATCTATGGCCTGCTAGAAAACTATACAAAGAATCAGACAAAGACAAGCTGTATGACTGATCTTTATATGCAGACCATAGATCACTGTAACTCTTAATAGGGAAAGGAAATTTAATAAATTGAAATACAAATATTGACATAAATTCTCCCTGATGACATTTAGCAACACTGGAAATCCTCTAAGGACAGATCAATTACTTGTAAGCCTGTGGTAAAGTTGTTTATCAATTCAATTGACAATTTTTAATCAGTTTCCTAAGTTAATTATAGAGTGATATTCAAGATCATAGGTCAAACCTCTGTGTGTATAACTCAAAATCAGCAATATACTTTGTGACTAATCTATGCTATAATGTTTCACTAACACCTTTAAATTCCAATGGTTACAAATTGCTCCAAACTCCTGTAACAATAAACAATAATCTGTCATAGGACCGAGGGCTATGAGCATCATGTCATAGCAACTCTACTATTAAACTTATTGGAGGATAAAGCATGTCATTTATGCATCAACACACAGGAGAAAAAAGCAATCCCTATGAAGTTAATCTAATAAGAGACTGGAAAACAATGATTACCATTTCATGTATACTAGTAATTTGTACCAGTGGTTGACCTAATTTTGAAGAACTCACTTATCAGAGCTTTAGGATTAACAATGTTCAATCCAAAATCTATTGGGAAACATCAAGAAATGGTTCAATGTAGAACAAATTTTTTCATTTATTGCCACTTCGAGGATGCTGAAATCTTATTTCTGCCTCATAGTTCACTTCTCCATTTTTAAGCTTGTTGCAAGAGTTATATTTTCTACACAAACAAACCTCTAAAATTAATTTGAACAGATATGCAACACATAGCATACTCAAAAGAATTCATGAGTGAGAATATTCACTATTTATTTCATGAGGCATTTTATTCTTGCAAATCTGATAATGTGAAAGTAAGTAATTTTATTCACAATCTGACTTTTACTCATTAAAAGCTCTGGATCCTGGAATTTTTCCCTCTAATAAGGCCAACATCATTGGGTTGTCACAACCTGGGATACCACAGCATTGCCCTATGTTTGAAGAAGAAAATAAAATTCTTTCTCCGCCTTTTTGCTAATCAGGGTTTTCATTCAGGAGTAAACTCTCTATAACAGTTTACTCCTAAAATCCTTTATATTTACAATTAAGTTACACAAACTAATTTCTGTCATCTTGTCATGGAAGTTGCTAACCAAACATACTCATTTGAGAAAAAACTTGTGTAGTTAAATTCAACTTTCTTTTAAAATATGTTATAAAATTCTAAAAATTTAATATCAATTCATTAAAAACTATCTTCTATATTGCTTTGAATACTTTTAAGTGCTCTTAAGAGTTTAAAAAAGATACAAATAAATGCTTCAACATGACTTTTTTAAGTATTTCTAAAAATGTGCAACACTCCTGTTTTAATCTCACCTAGGTATACAACTTAACATTTAAAAGTGATCTCCACAATATTCGAAAGAGTCAAATTTTCAATTCAAACATTACTGAAACTGTTTTCACAGGTATACACATTTGACATAAGAGTGGGCCTAGGTTTGATCTGGGGGAGTAGGGGCTCTGCAGATTAAACGTTCCTTTTCCCCACCCCTACTTAGAAAAGATCAAAGAAAAGTTAAATAGAGACAACTCAGACTCCATAAAAACCATACACTAGAAACAAGGACTTTAGAGTGAACTAAAAATATCCTCCAAGAAGGTAAACAAATTGCATGTATACTTCTCAGTCCTGTAGAAGCAGTAGCTGAGGAAAAGGAGCAGCAACAACAGCCACTGTGGGTTTTCTAGATTAGCTGATTTAATTATTTTAATTTTGTTATTTCATTTTTATGCGTTTAATTTTGCTTATTTTTATATTGTTTTATTCTGTCACAACACATGATGGGATAAACAGGCTGGAATCACCTTCCCAATTGAAAACAACTGGAGGAAAATACAGACCTTTGAACTAGCTATACAATACCAGAGTATCCCCAGGGAGTTCAAGAACTTAAGTTGGTGGTCACTGAGATGAAAGAATAGGAAAGACAATATAGGGAGCTTATTAGGGCTGGGGTCCACTTCCCAAGCCATGCAGATGGAAACCTAGGATATTGGGAAATTCCTTGGAGGAATTTTCCTGACACCTGAGTGACTCTGGGCCTAACCCAGTAGAGGGAAAAGTCAACAAACTCCAACCTAGGAAATACAGAACCCTGCAATTGAGGCATGCTTAATGGAGGCTCCCTCTCCCAGAACTCCTGGAAGAAAAGTCAGACAGAAACAGGCAGGACTCCACAAGAAGGCCTATACCAGAAAGAATGACATCCCACAAATCCTTAGGGAAGGTAAACCAACTGCACGTATACTTCCCAACATCATAGAAGTAGCTGAGACAAGGGTGAAGTAGCAATGGCCATTGTGGGAGCCACAGTGCTAAGGGGAGCACACTTGCATCTACTTAACACACAGCACTGCCTCTGAGGTAAATGCAAATTATTTCAAGAGTGTGAGACTGGATATATAGATATTATCCTTCCCACTGAAAGGCACAAGTTTCACAGATCATGATCCATCCCCTAAAGAAAGGAACAGCAGAGAGGTGGAAAGGGAATGAAGACAACCTAAGCACAGAATACAGTTTACTGTGGAACAAAACAGAAGTAAAGGTAAATAACATTACTCCTCAAACCAAGACCAAGTATTAAAGCCCTAGACCCCCTCCTCCTTCCACCTCACATTGAGGTAAACTGAAAAGACAGTGATAAATCTTCAGTGTCCTAACTATGTATATGCATAAATAGCAATAAATAAGGTAATATACATGCCTAGGTGTAAAGATTTGGCCGCAGGGTGCAAGAAAGGACAACGAGAGGGCTGACCAGCCCTCATCCTCTGCGGCTGAGCAATCTCACTCATTGTCCTTTCCCATACCCTGGAGCCAGCTCTTTACACTTAGGAAGCAAAAAAATTGGAAAGGCTGAATGGAAAGGACAGAGGTCCTGGAACAAGTGTAAAGGAGACAGAAAAAGAGAAACTACTAACAACAACTGCAAATTAACAGTATTAAAAATGTTAAACAAGACACCAGTTAGTCAGTCAAAGGCAGTCACAATCTCAGAAAGGAGAGCAAGGAAAAAAAGAAAAGATATTTACTAAAGAGATTGACAACATTAAAAGATAAGATCACAAAAAGATTCTGAATGAAAAGAACACATACTTAGGAACTGCCTTAAACAGAATCAAAATAGCAGAAGTAATAATTTCAGCTGTAGGAGACTCAAACAAATTAGCCATTCAGAAGAAGAGAGAGCAAACAGGCAAAGGAGGAATGAGGAAATGCTACAAAAATAATAAGATTCAAGTAGAAAAGGAAACCTACAAATAATTGGATGCCCAAAAGTAGAAGAGAAATAACACTAGAAAATCTATTAAAAAATGTAATTAATGAGAACTTCCCAAACCTACAGAATGAACTCTGGAAATCCAGCAACCAGAGAACAACTAAATTCTTAGATACAAAAAGACCTATATTCAGATATATCATTGTCATAAGGGCTCCCAAGTTAGGATGTCCCCAAATATCAGTCCAGACAGTCTTCAGGCAAGAGGAGATTAGAAGAAAATATTCACAATCCTAAAAGACAAGAATTGTCAACCAAGGTAAATTGAGGCAAACTCTCAAAGCCAAGAATTCTCTATCCTGCAAAATTATCAACTAAGTATGAAGGGGCAGAAAAGATTTTTATCAGACAAACAGAAGTTAATGGAGTCTGTATCTACTAGACCTACTCTTTAAACAACACTAAAAGGAGTTTTCCACAAGAAAAGAAAAACTAAAGCATAATTGCTTAGCAAAATGACAAGATCAATATAATACCAGTATCAAGAGCAAGAAAACTGAGTCAACAATATTGATTATTAAAGGGGAGGGAGAAATGCGTAGACCCAATGGACTTAAATTTCAGAGAAAAGACAACAGTTCATAAAGTATTTACAACAGAGGAATTCTTGCAACACCTCCATGGGCCTGGGTAGCTTGATAGAGGATTAGAGTTTTAAAAAGATAGGTAACATGTATTTGAAGTAACATATAAAGCATTTGGGGTTAATTTATTAGTGCAACCTAATCTAACTGATAGTACCTAAAACAAGTTGAATATTGTAACTAATTGTATCAGCATAGCATAAAAGTAAGTTCTAAAAATCTGGAAAAGGACAAAGGCGTAGGATTTCTCAATATGAAATTTTAAATTAAAGACCTCTACACAAAGATCAGGACTACTGTGTGGGGGACCCTCAAGCTACTGAAAATGGCACTACCATTTGAACCAGCAATCCACCCCACTTTTTGGAAACTACCCAAAAGATTATAAAATAACACACTAATTCAAAAGAACACCTGTACCCAGATATTTATTGCAGCACTATTTTACAATAGTCAGGATATGGAAACAACCCAAATGCCCAAGAAAATACAAATGGATCAGAAAGTTGCAATATATGTACACAATTACTCAGTAATAAAAAATGACAAATTTGAAGCATATGTGATAACATGGATGGACCTAGAATGAATCATGCTAGTAGAAAAAAGCCAGAAAGAAAAAGAGAAATATGGACGATTTCACCTATAAGTGGGACATAAGGCAAACAAACAAATAAAAGGATAAGTAAAAAAAAAATTAACTGTCAACAGAACTGAAGCATAGAGCAAGAGAGGGAGAGGGGGGTAAAATCAGGGGGAAGGGAAGGGCACAGGAGAATAAGATGATTGCTCACAGGGGACATGGTGGTGGGAAAACCCTGGGGAATATAATGATATTTTATGTGTGTCTGTGTGTGTGTGTGGTCAAATAATAAATTTTAAAAAACATAAAAAACATGTCTCAAGAAATACATAGAGAGGATATGTATCATGACTTGGTTCCTTTTGGGAGAAGAAAACTAAACAACCAAACAAAACAATGAAGTCTCTATCTTTGTTAGTAGAAAAGTTGATAGTTTTTCCATAGTACACAAACTATGATTTTAAATTCTGATTGCTTTTTTATTCATCTGCAAAAATTTTACTCATTTTTATTAAGGTAACATTGCTTAATAAGTTATAATTAGGTGAGTTCGCATCACAAAGAACCTATAAACAAGAGAGAGGGAAAAGCAATTATTTTGTATAGATGTAAAGAAACACTGTCACACAGGCAAAAACTGAGTGGTATGGAATACATATTCTAGTATCTTCAATTACATATTTTGTTGAATTTCACAAGTTCAATACAATGGGAATAAAAACCTGATATATCTTCAGTCTAAAATTGATTTTAAAGCAAGAAAGGAGATATGCTTTGCACATCAGTGTGTTTCTGATTTATATGTTTTAACCAAGAAATGTAATCATCATATAGCAACTGCATTTTTTCAATACACAGCTTTTTCACAAGTAAACATTTGGTCATGAATATTTCAGTCCCTTGACTCATAAGAACTAAAGAGTGAGAGATGTTAATTCATTATTGAATAGAAAATTTTTTTAGTCCTAACATTTCTGGATGCCAACCTGGCATCCCATCAGCATTCATAAACATATGGACTATTGCTTCTCTGGCTTAGTAGTTTCTGGTAATTTATTGTATTTTTATGTAGTGAAGATCCACATCTTTTTCACAGCTTGTCAGAATAGCAACAAATTATAGCAATCATAACACTAAAAATTGCAACATAAAGCAAATATTTATCTAATTTGGAGCTTGCAATTTTGAAGCTAAGTGAATCAGCTCTATGCTACATGAAATAAATATCTCTTGCCATGTTCCAACAGAGGAAAAGATATCAGTTGAATTAAATTTTGAGATCAACAGTCAAAGTTTGAACATTCACCAAAAGATGTAAGTCAACTGAATGTGCCAGCAGAAGAGATAAAGACACATGTTCTCATTCCTCATATTTGACAATGACTCTGTCGATTGGACTATTTCTTCAGCATATAAATGTAATTTCAAAACTGAATCTAAAATATTTTTAGATGGATTACTTGATGAATATTTTCTTTGATCATGGTTATAGGCACTGGCTGCTAGATTATTCGTTTTTGTTATTGCTTTTGCTTTCATTTTTTCTAAGTTATGATTTTTGAGGTAATATAGGTTTTATATCTTTGTAGCTGACTTCAGGTTGTTGTGGACCCAAACATCTATGTATGTATACTTTTGTACTCTGCCAAACAACTATGCCCCAACAATACACCACCATATTCCATTGGGTCTCTTTCCTTCCCCACTATCCTAAAAACATTTCCCTGTGGTTACTTCCATTATACAAATGCTAATAGCTTATTATTGGTTTGTTTTTGACTGACCCTTGATTATCTTTCTCTTTTGTTCACATGTAAGTAGAACAATCTGGTATTTATCTACCTACTTCTGACTTCTTTCAGTTAGCTTTATCCTTTCCAGTTCATCCAAGTTGTCACAAATGGTAGGTGTTAATTATTTCATAGTCCATAGCATTTTGTTACATAAATATGCCACATTGTTCTGAGTCACAATTCTGTCTTTGGTTACTTAGGCTGTTTCCATAACTTAACTATTGTAAATAAGTCCACAATGAACAAATGAACACCATTTTATACAGATATACATGTTATATATATATGCATACATGCATTTATATGTATATATACCTATACATGTGTATGTATACATATATTAACATGTATATATGTATATACATATACATAGATGTGTAGCCAAAGGAAGATATACAGACACATCCTTCAAATGAGTGTTTTTCCATTATTTGGGTAAATACTCAAGTAGAATTGCTGGGTCATATGATAAATCTATTTTAATATTTAGATAAAGCTTCACTGTATTTTCCATAGAAGCCAAACCAGATTATACTCTTGCAGACAGTGTACAAGCATTTCTTTTTTCAAAATGACCCCACACTTTTTTTTTCTGGTCTATCTCATGTGGGCCATTTTCATGGATATGATACAGTATGATATTGTGGTTTTGATTTATATTTCTTTAATGCTAAGTGATGTAATTTTTTTCATGAGTCTGTTAGCCATCTACATGTCTTTGGAGAAGTGTCTAGCATTTGTGCCTTTTTTATTGATATATTTTTTTGTTGATTTTCATGAGTTCTTTATTATATTTTGGGTACCTGTCAGTTTTTTGGTCTGATATCCAATTTGTTTATATTTGCTTTTTCTTCTCTTGCCATTAGAGATGAATCCCCAAAAATGTTTCTGAAGTCACTATTGTGGTATGTTTTACCTATTTATTTTTCAGTGTATTTATAGTACTGGATCTTATATCCATTCTTTAATGCTTGTTGAGTTCAATTTTCCATAAGGTATAAGAATGTAATCTGGTTATATACTTTTGCATGTTACAGTCCAGTTTTTGTTGCCTGCGAGAGATTTCTGATGGTAAACACAGACTCAAAGTAAATTGTACAAGTGAACAGGACCTAGAAAAAGGAAGGGACATCCATAGGCAAATCACATAAGATAAAAGGGGTAGCAAGGGTCAAATATGAATGCTAAATAATGATCAATGCATCAGTATTTCTAGAAGATGTAATTTCATTAATTTAAGTTTATATGAATCAAACAAAGGGCATCAAATACATGACAGCTATTATCAAATTTTAAAACAGACAAAGGTGGCAATGCAATAATTGTTCAGGACTTCATTACCTCAATCTCATCAATGAACAGAAAATAAAGAAGGAAAAATAGCTAGGTGAGCAATTAAATTACCAACTAATTATACTGATGGACCTGTAGGATATGAACCCTGCACCCCCCAAAATGTGAATATACATTCTTTTCAAATACACCTGGAACAATCTTCCAGGAATATTTGGTGGGTCATAAAACAAGTATAAATGAATTAAAAAATGCTGAAATATATCAATTATTTTCTCTGGTCACTATGATATCAACTAGAAATCAATCACAAAATAAAGCAGGCCAAACTACTGATATATGGCAATTGACAACAAACTTCTGTGTATCACTGAATAAATGAAATCAATGACTCAATGGAAACAAAAAACAGGACATGAACAAAAATACAAAATATCTGAACCCACAGGATACAGTAAAAGTAGCGCTAAGATAAAAGTATATAGCAAATCAAGGGTACAACAAAAAAAAACAAGAAAAAAAAACAAAAAAAAAAACAACCTCACCTTGAACCTCAAGATGTTATGAAAAGAAGGCAAGTAGAAGCAAAGAAATAACAAAACTTAGAGCAAAAATAAGTGAAATCGAAATCAAAAAACACTCCAAAGCATCAATGAAATCATAAAACAACAATTAGCAAAATACACAAAACTTCAACACAACAAAGGAAAAAAGTGAGAAAAATTAAATAGAATTGTAAAGGAAAGAGAGAAAATTACAACAGACATTTCAGAAACACAGAGGATCATCATAAATTTTTTGGCTCTAATATGCCAACAAATTGAATAACGAAGATAAAACAGAGAAATGTATAGTATCTACTACCCTCTAAGACTGAAATAGGAAGAAATAGAAAACCTAGGCAGGCTAATCACCAGCAAAAAATATATAGAAATAGTAATAAAAAGTCTCCCAAAGAACAAACACCCAGGCCTGGATGGTTTCACCAGTGAGTTCTACCAAACCATCAAATATGGACTAATACCTATACTTCTCAGTCTCTTTCAAAATGTAGAGATTGAGGGAAAGTTTTCAAATATGTTTTATGAGATCTCTCTAATACCAAAATCTAACAAAGATATAGACCATTGATGAGCATAAATGCAATAACCCTCAACAAATATTAGCAAACCAAATCCAAGATACATATGAAGTATTATACATCATGATCAAATGTGATTTATTCCAGGGATACGTGAATGTTTCAATATCTGAAAATCAATCAATATAATTCACCATGGTAGCAAAAGACAAATACCATAAAGATTATATCAATAGATGTAGAAAAAAAGATTTGTCAAGATCCAACATTCATTTATGATAAAAACCCTCAAAAATTGAATAGATGGATCATTTATCAACATAAAAAAAGCAATTTATGACAAACCCACAGCAAACATCAAACTCAAAGTTGAAAAACTAAAAAGAGATCTTAATGTGGGTACAAAGGTATACCTGTGCTTGGATGTTTACTGCAGCACTATTTATAATTGCTAGGACATGGCAGCAACTTAAATGCCCCAAAAACAGATGACTGGATGAAAAATATGTGATATAATATATATTATATAATATAATATATATTATATCACATATTTTATATATAAATATATATGTATATATTATATATACATATACATATGCTTTCTCTGCATCTATTGATATAATTATATCTATGTATATATATGATGGAATATTATGCATCAATTAAAAATGACAAATTCGATGATTTTATGATAACATGGATGGACTTAGAAGAAAACATATTAGCAGAAACAAGTCAAAAAGAAAAGGACAGAAGTCAAATGGTTTTACTATATGGGATATAGTGAAAAAAATAAACAAAAGCCTTGAGGAAAAGTCAAAACAAGCTAAGCACCAAACTGAAGCACACAACTTTGGGCTGGAAGGAAAGGGGGAAAATGGAGAGGGGGGTAAATCCCTGGGATTACAATTACGTAAAATTTATACATAAATAATTTTTTAAAGGGAGAAAACCAAAAACCACATAATTATATCAATAGATGCAGAGAAAGCATTCAATAAAGTCTAACACCCATTAATGATAAAAACTCTTGAAAAAATGGGGCTAAAAGGAACATATCTCAACATAATAAAAGCCATCTACAACAAACCAACAGCAAAATCATCTTAAATGGGGAGAAACTAAAATCATTTAAATTAATATCTGGAACCAGGCAAGGAAGCCCACTCTTTCCACTACTTTTTAATATCGTATTAAAAGTTCTAGCTAGGGCAATAAGGCAAGAGAAAGACATAAATGGGATACAAATAGAAAAAGAATAATTGAGGCTATCTTTATATGCAGATGATATGATATGATTCTTTATATAAAGAACTGCCAAAAATTTACAGAAAAACTTCTCAAAACAATAAACCAGTTCAGTAAGGTCACTGAATACAAAATCAACCCACAGAAGAGAGTAGCTTTCCTTTATGCCAAAAACCAAGCAGAAGAAGAAATTTTAAAAAGTATCCCATTTACCATCACACCAAAAAAAATAAAACACCTGGAAATAAACCTAACAAACAGGTGAAAGAACTATACAAAAAAATATAAAAAAACAAACTTTAAAACATTATTGAAAGAGATATAAGAAGAAGACATAAGGAAATGGAAAGACATTCCCTGCTCATGGATTGGAAGAATTAACATCATCAAAATGGCCACCCTACCAAAAGCAATGTACAGATTCAACAAAAATCCTATAAAATTTTCAATGACATTCTTTAAAGAGATAGAACAAAAAATACTGAAATTCATATGGAATAACAAAAGACCCTGAATAGCAAGTAACATCTTGACCAAAGAGAGAGAGAGAGAGAGAGAAAATGGAGGTATTACTATGCCAAACTTCAAATTATACTACAGAACAATAGTAATCAAAACAGGTTGGTACTGATACAAGAATAGACAATCCAACCAATGGATCAGAATTGAGCACCCTGAAATAAAAACACACACATATATAGCTATCTAATTTTTGACAAAGGAGTGAAAACCTTACAATGGATCAAAGACAGTCTCTTCAATAAATGATGTTGGGAAAACTGGATCAAAACATGCAAAAAAAAAAAAATGAACCAAGACACCTCCCTAAAACCATGTATAAAAACCAACTCAAAATGGATAAAAGACTTGGATGTAAGACCTGATACCTAAAACATAGAGAAAAACTTGGGCAAAACCCTCCATGAGCTACAATTCAGAAATCCATTTCTTGATACATCTATAGCCAGTAAAAAAAATGAGGGGAAACACAAACAGCTGGGACTACATCAAACTAAAAAGCTTCTGTACAGCACAAGAGAGAGCAGAAAAAAAAAAAGAAACCCAACTGGATGGGAGGAAATTTTTGTCCTCCACAAAAGTGATAAGGGATTGATAAGGAACACACATACAACGATTCATAAGGAACACACACAACTTAGCAAAGATAAAAGAAACCCAGGTAAAAAATGGGGTGAGGAACTAAAAAGATGCTTCTCCAAAGAGGAAATACAAATGGCCAACAGGCACATGAGAAACTGTTCAACTTCACTAGCAATCAGAGAAATGCAAATCAAAACCACAATGAGATACCACCTCACACCAGCAAGAATGGCCGAGTTCAAAAAAACAGACAGCAACAAGTACTGGCTGGGAAGTGGAGACAAAGGAACACTTTTACACTGCTGGTGGGAATGCAAACTGGTCCAGCCACTATGGAAGGCAGTATGGGGGACCCTCAGACTAATGAAAATGGAACTGCCATTCAAACAGATATAGCTTTTCTAAGAATCTACCCAAAGGAAACCTCAATGTGAGTACAAAAGGACACATGCTCGGATGTTTATTGCAGCACTATTTATAATTACCAGGACAAGAAAGCAACCCAAATGTGACAAATCAGATGAATGGATGAAAAAGATGTGGTATATATACACAATGGAATATTACTCATCAATTAAAAATGACAAATTTGATTATTTTTATGTAACATGGATGTACCTAGAAGAAATCATATTAGCAGAAACAAGTCAGAAAGGAAAAGACAGAAACCAAATGGCTTCACTAATATATGGGATATAGGAAAAATAAACAAAAAGTCATGAGGAAGTCAAAACAAGCTAATAAACAAACTAAAGTAAACAACTTGGTGGAGGTGGGGGTTGGCAGGAGAGGTAGGAATGGTCAGGGAGGGAAGGCATTGGGCAAAGCCCAGGGATTACAAAAATGTGAAATTTATATATAAATAAATTATTTTTAAAAAGACAGCTCAAACCAGTTCAAATTCAGACCAGTTCAAATTAGTTCGAACTGATTCTGCCAACTGGTAATTTCAACCTGTTGTACCTGGTTAGAACTGGTTTGAACTGGTTTTATCTCATCACTACCAGTTTGAACCATTTTTCTACATTAATAAAGTTAGGAGGAAATTGTAAAAAAGAAACAAAAGCCTTTCTTCGTCTATATATAGCCTCAAAACCATGATACAAAATATATACATGTTGCTATATTTAAGTTCAGATAACATATTATCAGATATTAAGAAAATGATTATGATTTGTTGATATATTCCAAACACTATGTACTTATATTCATTTATATTTGCAGGGCTACTTTCTAATTATATCAGGGTTTGTTTTTAAGTCCTTAACACCTAAAAATTCATTATCTAACCCCCCAAATCTAAGTCTCTTCTAAATTTTCTTAGTCAATGATATCATTGAGCCTGAACCCAAACTAGATATGAAACAACCTGGACTCTACAATCTTACCTTCTATTTTAATCAATTTTCAAAGTTGTTATTCTAATTGCTAAACCACTCTGAGCCTTTTTTCTGCTCTATTACTTTTCTTAGTGCATATTCTCAGTATTTCTCCCTTGAGCTGTAGCAACTGATCCTCTTTCTTATTGCTTTCATTGTTATCTACCCAGTACAATAGTTTTTTATAACAATTATTCACTTTTTAGTGGTTTCTTTTATCTATAACAGGTTTGCTTTTTCATTTAAGCAGAATCCTATCTGAAATAGAGCATTTATAGTTATGAAATAGAATTGGTGAATTTGAAAATGTTTTCACAATGCCACTTATGGCAGTAAGAAAAATCACTGACAGACACTTTGGAAACACTGGTTCAATTGCTAACTATGATTTTAAAAGCTCATAAGCTGTCTTTCCCTTCTGTTTCCTGTTTTTACTATATCATCTGTGAATTTTCTGCTCTGGTCTCTTCAATGTAAGAGCTGCCTGGAATTATCTTCCTCTGATTCTCTATCTGTCAAATATTCATCCTACAACTTATAGTTCTGATGTCTCCAACTCTCTGAGCATTACCCAAATACCAATTGATTGTTAATCTCATATTTGTGATCTTACAGAGACCTTACATGTATTATAGTTTATCACACTTCATTGCAATTACTGTTTCTATGAATCTTAATTCTACTATGACAAAGATTGCTAGTCATAGGATTTTTCATAACCTAAGTAGTACCAAATGCATGGTGAACATTGGGTATAAATTTTTGTGCTATTGAAGGTATAAATATCTGATTGTTGTTAAATATATTTACTACTATGTAATAGCATTCATGAATTTTAAAAACTCAAAGACATTTTAAGTTGAAGCCTATTTTTTAAGAATTTCACTAAATATTGTTTTACACCAAACCCACACCATTTTTGGTACTTTTTCCCCCGTACCCTACCCTCCATGGAAGCTTTTGGCAATAAATCTATTTGCTGTATTTATTAGTTTATTTTTTCCCAAAGATTCCACATTTAAGAGATCACATGATATTTGTCTCTGAATTATTTTGCTTAGCATAGTGACTTTAAGTGTCATCCACGTTGTTGTAAATGGAAAGATTTCATTATTCTCTATGTGTGTGTTTATTTACACATAAAATATAGATATAGATATAAATAAAACAGTGCCTTTATCCATTTACACATTAATGGATACTTTGTTTTCATATGTTGGTTACCTTAAATAATGCTACAATGTATATGTGGTGCATAAAATTTACTTTTTTGGGGGGTAAATACTCGTAAGTAGAATTATTAGTTATTGTACAGATCTATTTATAATTTTAAAAAAATATTTTAACAAAGTTTAAGCTATCTTTAAAATAAGTTTATGGAGGAAGATTCATGTGCATTTGAAAAGAAAGTGTATTCTTTTCCTGGGGTGAGGGGGAGGTGCAGAGTCCTATAGATATCTGTCAGATCCATCTGGTCTAAATCTTCCTTTAAAGCTTTTGTGCCTTTGTGTAGTTTCTGTTTTGTTGATCTGTCCTTTGATGAAAGTGGGGTGTTGAAGTTTACAGTGGAAATTTCTCCTTGACATATTTGGTTTTGATTGATGGTCATGGAAAACCAAAATATTTGAACATGTATGAACCTACTTTGTTCAGACTTCTTTCAAGTACAGGTATTTTTCTAGAAAGTTGCTTGAAACACTTCAAAAAAATATCATAGGAAATTAAAGTGGTACAGAGGGATGGGTAGATTATTATCTAAGGGAACTGTCCAATGAGGTATTTTGTTGTGAATAGTACATTTGGAATTTGAAACATTACCCTTTTTTAATAAAGCTTATTTTTCCCCACTAAAAAATAAAATAAGATTATACTTACCTTTCAAGTGTTATTTATTTTTTGTGTTCTTTATAGAGAATTGAAACAAGTCCAATATTAATGTATGAGAATGGCATTCTTAAAAAAGTACTTTTAACACAGTGCTCAATAAAAATCACTGAATCATTATTTAAGATTTCATTTACATTTTTTCTTTTATAGTCAGAAAGCTATAGGGATGCATATCTTTATACTTTCTAACCTGGAATAATAACTTGAAAATTATACAAATTCCCAGATCTGTAAAAAAAAAAAACTATATTACTGAGACATATAGATTTTAGGTACTGCATCCAATAGGAGACTGAGAGGCAATGCTGGCATGGTCAGTACCTCTCTAGCAGCCCTGGCTCCAATATGTAAATACATATGTATGCATGTACAAAAGGCCTTGAAAGAGAATTCCTGCAATCAAATGATAGTTTTTTAAAGTCATGTCCATTTGATTTAAGTCACGGAAGAAACAAAACTGTTTTCATCAAAACTGAAAAAAAAAATCAATAATATGACCTCTAGTAGAGATTGAAAGCTCTGAAGGACAAGGCAGTTAGATCAATATTTGTTTACTTCAAGTGCTGGGTACTATGAAGAGACAAAACTGAACATCAAATAGATTTTAATACCTGTAGTAGTGATAAGTCCTGGTGATAAGAGGCCTGGGACTGAATGGGGCAGAAGGCGAGCACTGTCCTGCAACACTCCCAAAGAACGCTTGGGAGGCCTGCCAGGTCTTGAACTGTTGAAAAACAGACAAAGATTAGGTTAAAAATGAACTCTTTTAAAAATGCTATCTTGCTACATTAGCCTTCTAGAGCTTGCTTAATTGTAGAGAGAGAATTTTATGTAAAAGACTTTTATTTTATGTTTTTAATGAAGTACCATTGCTTTACATCCTTGCTAGTATTTTCACAGTATAGGATTTTCTTATCAGATGTGGTCAACACAGCAGTTTCACCACCAAAACCCCACAGACCTCCACTTAGTATATTTTTCTCCCCTCTGTTTCTTTTATCTATATTCCACTTATAAATTTTTTTCTTTGATTACTAAAAGAACAATACTTTCCATTTCCACTAAAATTCTCTACATAGTTATAGCAAAGAATAAAACCAAAAAATAACTTCTAATTTAGAAACCATTACAAACCAGCACATTTCAATACAACCTACCTGTTGTGAGATACCGAAGTTATCCTCTGGCTCTTAAAGCCATACCTATTTGAACTCTAGTATTAATAACCTGTTACAGCAATCTGAGAAAGTGACTCTCAAAAATGTAAAATGTTAAGTGACAAAGTGTATGACTAGCATGCCAGCGGTGATGGGTAACTATGTAGAATAAGACCTGAAGTTTATTAGCATTTCTACAGCTATTGGGAGTTTATAAGGAACAAAAGATCCCTGAAAAAAGATCCCTGTATAAGAAGCAATGTAACCTGATGGAGCAGCTGTGCTAAGAAAATCTGACATCTTTCTAATCTAAGGTGTCTTTTGTCACAGACTGATGGTGTTTCTAACTGATAAACTGAGGCTAAACTTATAACATTAACCTAACCTATTCCACTTACATGTTCTTTACCCTAGTGTGAAAAGTTCAGGAATTGCAGCTTCAAGTGATAATAAATAAACAATGAAATAAAGAGTCTGTACTTGCTGCCTCTATCTTGCACCCTGAAAAGTCAGCAAACTGAAGACATCATTTGAAAACTGTCATCACAATGAAGGGGCTTAAAGTCATTGAACGTTAGAACCAAGTTGTTTTCAAGTCACCAAATGTATTTTGACTGGTACATTCTAGAGTTGTCTAAGATATTGATGTTTCTTTTTAGTAGAAATGCTTTACAAACCTGAATAATAGGGCTTTTGACAAAATATTCCAATAAATAAACCAAGCTGCAAAAACATGAGGTTCAGATAGAAAATATTTCCAAAAATGACTTTTGGTTCACAAGGAAATTTAAATTTAACTCATTCTATCAACTTTGCAATAGCAAAGTGCTCCATCATTATAAGACAAATGTAGCTTTTAAATGAAGACAACTTCTTACAACCTTACACAAAGGATCCATTGTCCATTCATTTTTCATAAACTGTGCTGGTGTAATTTTCCTTCATTGTACATCAATATGGTATATAAACACAGCATATACAACTCAATTTTGCTCATTTAATTTCTCAATTTTATAAACTGACGTGTCTCTCTTCTTTCTACTTGATTCTTGGCCATTATTTATTCTATTTAATTCAGTGTTACCCTGTTTGGTCTTAACTTGTTTTATGATTTCCTAACTCATTTAAGGAATAATGTTAAGAGAAATATCCTATTTACTTCAAATGTTCTAAAAAATCTCAGGATTGCTGAATAATCTTCATCAGGGTCTAACCAGTCATAGGAAAAAGAAACATTATTTTGTTGTATACCAATTCTGTATGGTCTGAGTGCTTCCTTGTGTCTTTTCATTTTTCAGAACTCAAAGCTAATAACTTATTCAAATCTACCTAATTTATCTTTGTATTTTTCCAGTGTAAATCTTTCAGTTATGTCTTCATGTTCAGGACCACTTTCAGATAGGCTGCCTCTGAAGTAAACAGCCTGTTGCGTCCTCTACTTCCATATCATGAGCCATCTGTTGACAGTACACTTTGAGAGCTATTAGGTTTAGGTAGTTCTGTTCCAAATTTTTAGCCAATCTTGTGATTTAAACTAGCCCTTTTCTACATGCTGACTCAAGCTTGGGAAGATTTAAGTCCATTTAGTTTGATTGTTCCACCTTAAATTCCATGATTTGAAAAAGTTATTCAAATTCTCTATCATCAGATTTTTTATTGGAGGATTCATTGCTTGAATTACCAGTTGATAATATGTATTTAAATATTCTATAATCCAGGGGGACCATGTTCTCCATTTTTATATAATTTTCAGTTTTATAATGTTCTATAATGTTACTATGATTCATTATGAGTCTCACCAGCTAGACTGTAGCTCCATGAAGTCCGAATATTTATATGACCTTGTCTATCACTGTTTCCTAATGTTGTTTACCACTCAGTAGGGCTCAGTGAGTAGTCAATATATCAATTAAAAATGAAAGGAAACACTATTTCACAGTTACTATAATTTCCAAATACTACTCATACTGTTCTTCTGTTCTGGAGCCTATGAATAGCAAACCAGTTTCATGATTTCACATCAAGTAGCTGTTTTTCATAGTAGCTTGGGTATTTTTATTAGCCATGTATTATTAGGTAACTACCGGGAAGAGTTTGGTAACATCTTAGATTTGTCATAATGAAAACACTTTGACTCTAAACTTCTTTTAAAAATGATCCCAATCTTCCTAAATTTTCTATTTTTAATTAAAAAATAATTCCACCATACGAATTTCAGTAATTTTTGTTCTATCTCTTTAAAGAATGTCATTGGAATTTTTATTGGAATTGCATTGAATCTGTAGATTGCCTTTGGTAGGATGGTCATTTTGATAATATTAATTCTTCCAATTCATGAACAGGGAATGTTTTTCCATTTCCTTATGTCTTCTTCTATCTCTTTTTGGAGCGTTTTAAAATTTTCTTTGTATAGA